>JAQIWH010006696.1:0-12459 GCA_034695005.1 Cryptops parisi
ATGCATCGATTTGAAAAAGTACCCAAAATATGCAATTGCATATGCATCTATGCAAATGCATAAACATCCGGGCCCTACTAATGAGTATACTTGACCGTATAATTGATTTTTTGTATGACATATTGTGGGTTTTCAAACAGTCAGAAACGTGTTCGAATATGTCTGAAACGTGTTTCAACTTGTTATAAAAAATCATTTAACTACGGTACGTAGTTTTTTATAAAAAGTAATTTCAAAAATTCTTCGTGTTCATTTATACATCCATGCTAAAACAGTTGACGTTGTATTACATGTGTTCACATTAAAAACGTTCAAACTTTAACAGTTCTTTAGAATATATTGCAATTTGTTAAAACTTGTATAGACATGGTCAAACGAGTAATTATTTAAACACGTTTTGATTTAAGAATGGAAAAGCCCATGAAAGCATGTTCAAATATCCATTCATTTTTCTTGAAACAACTTTAGACACGCTCAAACGCGCTCGTTCAATTCATTCATAGACCATGATTTCATTCAAAAGAGTTATCTACCCTCTGCATCGCAATTGAACACTTTTATCACAGATCTTAGATACCTAGAAGACCTATATTTTGCATGCAAATATGAAGGTGCAAACATTCAGTCTCGTTTGCCAACTTGGAGGGTAATCATTAGGAACGCGAGGATAGAGTTTTACGGGAGTGGGAATATTCAGGAGGGGACAAAGGTGGCAATTGAGAAGTACCAGAAACGTGAAAGGGGTTCGTGACTAGGGTTAGTTCTGTATAAAAAAAAAAGAGAAGGGGGTAGAAAAGAACCACGGTGAGAATTAATGCGAGTGGGTTGTCAAGAATAGGAAAATTACGGGGTTTCTTGGGTTGGGTTCAACGAGATCCATCCGTCTTAAACAGAGGTTTGTGGTCATCTCTAGTCACCTTTTCGACTATAATTTTTTTTTATTCTTCTGTCACACTACATATATACATATATAATATATACACATATATATATAGCGACATACACAACACGTATATTACCCCTACCATCTTCTAGTGCCAACTGACATGATGTCATTGGAATATATGCCTTTCCAACTGTCGCTTTTAACCCTTGAAGCGCTAGTCACTGTAGTTGAAAGAGATCTATGGTGCAAATGTCCAAATGTCAATGGCTTTGAATGTGCAAACGTATAATTAGTGGAAGTCAAGGCGATACGTAGCATTGTTTAGATTGTTCAATTTCTACCTCATACAGTAATGCAGCATAAGTTATGATATAAACACGTGTTAGTAACACATACATAACTTGTTATACAAATAGTGTGTATTGAATTTATTATTTCACAGAAAGTTTAAGAAAATTATGCTGAAGTTAATTTTTATGAATACAAACTTTCGGATCACTCTGTATATCCTGCTATTATTGTTAGTTCATATTAAAAGATTTTCATATGCAAAAATATATTCAACTAAATTATAACAAAATGTAAAGATGGGGGTAGTGCGCTTAATAAAGTGATAAGTCGACTATAGAAAAATAGTGATTGACAAGGGTGTCGTTAGATAAAGTGCTGGCTGGATAAACCCACTTTACTACAAGTACAGTGGAACCATTACCAAATTATTCGTCATTAATTTGTTCCAGAAAAACTGACGAATACTGAATTTGACAAATATAGAATCGTACTATGTGAATTCACTCGTCTTGCTATCCAAGCCTTATATTTAGCACTCCACATCATGTTTCGTTTATTGTTTAATAAACAATGTTTTATGACATTAGCACTTCCGTGGAATGTTTACAAAAATTAGCTTGGCACGTTAGTGAGCTTCTTCTTTACACGGGGAAACATGGTCATCTTAATTGCTCAGTATTTTTGGTTTGAAGTGATTCTTTTTTAGTCAGGTAAATATCTACTTATTGTATTTTTCACTACTTGATCACCTCATCCCACCACTTCCTGTGGAATGCTTCATTATTTATGATTCTAGGAACATCATTAATTCTGAGAGCATATGCAATTATAATATGATAATCTAAATATTTAGAATCATGTTCAAATCTAACCTCGACTTTGATAACACGTAGCCCAAGAAACATAACGCGTTCATCACTTCCGTGGACAGACAAGCAATATGATTTGGTTCTTTTAAAGTTTTCAACTAAAAAGAATTTCAGACATTATGTTGGATTGGTACTTTCAGTGGAACATGGACCCAACATAACGGGTCACTTCTATGAACATGCAATCACTTCCGTGGCTGTAGACACATTATTTATTGTTATTTTTTTTTAAATCACATAAAATTAACCTAAACGTCGTACATCAACAACGTTAGTCAGTACATTAATGACAAAAACTTAGATTTAATTGAGAAAAAAAAAGATTTTGAAATTTTACAATCTTAAAATGTGAGCACGAAAACACAGTATTTTTGTAGAATTTCCCACTTAATTTTTTAGTCTATTAACTTTGATGTATTTTCACAACAAATGGGGCGATGGCTTTTGGGACACCCTATATAAGCGATAAAATTGCATACAAACGAAATCATTAAAGAATAAAATCCAACCTACTATGCATTTAATTAAAATTAATAATCAGACGTAAAGTGGGACTTTTTTTTAGCCATTTATGAATTTTGTAGTTTGATATAATTGAAGGGCCTGGTGTAAAAGGGTGTTAAGTAACAATTTTGTCAAAAATTACGTAGAAACATTTTCGAATATGTTAGGTGCTATACTTCTACCTTCCTGACGCATAATTTTGAGCAAAACAAAACTGTGTGAAAATATAAAATAATACGATATATTGCAAAATATTACGATATTAGTGCAACAAGTGCGAATTGACAGCAGGTAAGTTCAGACCTTTATACGTAATATAAAGTAACATTTTTGCTCGAAACTGCAAAAATGTTACTTAACACCTTTTTACACCAGGCCCTTCGATTTCATTTTTTCAATGTACATTATTACCACTATCATGAATAATTTTCTCACGCTACAGGGACCTTTATTTACAAAATTTAACCCACCAAATAATCATTTCATAAAAAGAAACATTTATTCATTTTATATTTTTCTTTCACTCAATTTATGTCATTCGGGTGATAGGATGAAAATTCTCCAAATATGTCTTGTCGATGTGTGTATGACCTTAAAGGCAAAAACGTAAGCTTTTTTCTTCCTTTTTGTTCGTCGTCCTTTTTTTTCTTTACTTTATGTAAAGGGGTTAGTTAAGATGGTGTGTTATACTAGCAAGGGCGAAGGTGAAAAGGTTTTTTTCGTGACGTATGAAGATGAATGGCTTATCATTACTATCCACTGGATGGAACCAGGTGGGCGCCCTGGACGCAAATGAGCTCCATTCAAAAGCGCATTCGAAAGGCCGAGCAAAAACAGTTGTGGTTTTGTGTGTGTATGTTATGTTAGCGAGGTCCAACACTCACTTTGCATAATTGAATGTCACGAAGCTTTTTTTGACAAAGCAGTTTCTGCCTTTATTTTGTTGGGTTTTTTCTTCCAGCCACTTCCAATTTTCATGAAGTAACATTTTTGTCAGTTTTTTTTTTACCCTCGTCGTATATTATGATTCTTATAAAAACGTTAACTTGTTCTTAGTTTATTATACAAAATATCATGATTTTAATTTTTTTTACATTATGTGTTTTTTTTTAAACATACATATTTTTACATTTATTCATTTATTTATTTGAGTTTGTTTTTGCTTATTAGTTTTGATATTATATTATGCTCTATGTGCGTAATCAGCATATGTCAGTAACTCGCATTTTAATATCATTTTTTTTATAGTAATGCGAATTTGAAAGTAAATAGTGTACGGTGACCATACGTCCTTTATTTCAGCGGATAGTCCTTTATTTTACCGCCATTCTTCTACTTTCATTTATATTGATTTGTCCTTTATTTCCTCGATTATTGTCCTTTGTTTTATTTTCTCGTGATTACTAATGATGAGCAAATCAAAGAAAACGTTTGTACGCTTTATTGTATGCTCACTTGTGAGTGAACATAAAAAGCTAGAATAGCACTAATCGAATTCGCATAAACTGAAATTCGCATGAATCAAAACTTGCAGAAATCCAAAATAAAATTACTTAAAACATAAATTGAATTACTCAAAGATCGCATTAATCTACATTCGCATAAATCAAATCTTGTAGTGATCTAAAGTAGAACTGCAGTCTTAAAACTCGCATAAATCAAATATTTAATTAGTCCAAAATGGCATAAATCTAAATTTGTATAAAATAAAATTCGCATATATCGAAACTAGCAGAAATTTAAAATGAAATCACTCAAAATTTGCATAACTGGCATATCGAATTACTGAAAGATCGCATAACTCTAAATTCGCATAAAACATATTTTCAAAAAACAGTTTTGTTTATCCTTTATTTTTTCTCATAAAAAAATGTGGTCACAATAAAAGGGGAATATTGACGAATTCTAAACTCAAGGGGGGCAAAATTTTTCACTGAACAAATTAGAGTTATTAACAAGTTCAGTTCGTATAACTAGTAAAGTAGTTATCAAAAAATTGGGTTTCACCAATTTTTGTTGTTCAAAAAATTTTTTCAAAAGTTGTTCAAAAAACTCGATTTATTTATTTATTTATTTATTTTCTAACGTAACACATCCACTGGGGACAAAGGTACATACAGTACATAAAATTGACGTTAAAAAAAGGATTTACATACGAAGTATGGAAACAATGAGCTACAGTGGAGTAATCAAACATTGGTTACTTAAAATTGTTGTAGTTATTTGTTCTTTTAACTCATATTGCTTCGCAATATTCGTGACAGTTAGAGTATGGATATCAGTGTAAGTTTCTGCATTTTCACACATGGTGCGATGACGCCTCAAGATCGCAGAAGAGCGCTCTACAGTATTATTAGATAAATAAGTTATAGAGGTTTACAGTGCAGGATGATTGTAAAAGTGAAAATTATGCGAGATAACCGTACAGTTAATTATTCGAGTTAAGAAAATTTTACTTTTTTTAAAAAATTCCAATTTATGAAAATTTTAACTTACCACTTTGTAGCGATTTGAAATTTTAATTTTATTTTTTTTTTTAATAGATACTTTTCTGTTAACTGAGAAGCCGGTTGTGGCGCTTAGGTATAGGCTTCAATTGAAATAAAATAAACAAAATGTTAAATTTATGATTAATGATAAATTATTAAACGTTGTGCTTTTTTAACTAATCTAAACTGAAATCTCTACAATAGACATTGGTTCAGGTTAGTTGAAAACAACAACCATGCTTAACCACTAAAGCCACGAGAAGTTTTTCAGTTAAGAGAAAAATATCAAAAAAGTAGTAATCAGATCCATTAATGAAAATTTACTCAGAATTACATACATTCAAATGAAAACTCGAATCGAAGGGCTTCGAGTAATATGACGATAAGCAATATTTTTGAAATTATTCAGGAGAGCAATATTTTTGAAATTATCGTTTTTCTCGTGAGAAACTCCATAGAGTACCATACTGAGCAACAAGGTGAAAGTCTATACTATGATTCCATTTTCTGAAATATCCAGGAAGTGGTAAATCAACAAACTAGAAACAGTACTGAGGAACACTTTTATGTGAAAAATGTCATTTTTGAAAAAAAGTGTGGCTTATCATTATATTGCTCGGAGCCCTTCAATTATTAAAATTTGACATATGAGAATAAGTTTAAGTCATATAAAGGATAAGCTAAGAATAATGACCAAATATAACATTGAAAATCTAAATTTCGAGATTAACAAGAAATCTGAATCATAAAATTCCAGAGATATAAAATTTCGCTTACGTGGTTATAACCGATGAACCGAATATAAATTGAATAATAGAAATTGAACGATTTTTCTTTACACATAGCGTACATTAAGTTTATTTAAATGTTTCATACACAGGTAGTCCTACACAACCACATGGTTTTACAACTTATGTAAAACCGGATATGATATATCAATATCCTTCCACCTAAGTTTAAGTGGAAGGATATTGCTCTTGGGCAACAACAACAACAACAAAAAAACAACAAAGTGTCATATTTGTCAAGACCTAACTTTATATATTCTTTTTGGTCGTGGTTGTCTCCATTTCATCATATATAACACCGACTTATACGAGGCGTGACTCGCAGTTTTCGCCATTTAATCTCTTGACCTGCCACATGACCACAACAGGCCCTGCTAAAGTTTCTCAACGTGGCGCTACCTGTTGGCAAGTTTTTGCACCGATTTACGACACTGCCATCTGCCAGGTTTTCCACACAGACGAATAAGTACCTGCATCTCCCTGACCCCTGTGCCAAAGAGCTAACACAACAGCTTTTATATACGAGTAAAGCACCAACCGAAATGACCACTTTATAGCGCGAGGCTAAACGCATGTTAATGAGGGCTCAAATTGCCTAGGAAATAGTAGTTGTTTATTTTTTTTATAATAATAATCAAAACAAGAAAAACAAATTTCTTCAAATATATGCTCGTGCGTCTAAGAATGACGTTTTGTCGCTGTTATTGTTGTTTAGAAACGTGTTTTTGTTGTTTGCCTAATCAAACAGTTTTGCGAAGCGGAAAACTGGTTTCCGAGTTTTGCATTATTAATTCTAGTGGAAATGCCGTTGTTTGGTGCTTGAGTGTGTTGTCGTGGTTGCTGTTGTTGATTTTGCATTCCGTCAACACGAGAGACACGCGATACTGGTTGTGTATGTGTTGTGCGAAAATGTTTATCTATTTTAACTTTACGTCGTGCTGTGTTTATTCTGTGCTTGTTGTGTAACCGTTTGAAAACTAGTTAGATTCGCCCGACAAACGCTTGTTTAATGAGCCGAAATTACATTGAAACAAAGTGGAGTTACATTCCACTCACTTTATAAGGAGCTCACTATTTATTTGAATTTTGTAGGTACGATTTTGCTATTATGCGATGTGAGGATAAGAAATTCTTCGATGATCGTAAAGTGCGATAAAATTCGTTATTGTGCGATTTTACGCAAGAACCTAAACATTCTTGCACTTGCTGTTTTTATACGCTTATTAGTTTCACTTGTGAGTGACTTTGTTTATTTATTTATTTTTATTTATTTATTTTATTAAACTTATTGAGCTTTGTGATTTTTTTGAGTTTGTGAGGGAATGTGCTGGGAATCGAATGTACACTGCCATCTACAGTCGTTTATTATAATATTAATTGAAGTTTATTTGCGTTCTAAGAGGAACAAGTGAACAAGAACAAACATGAAAATTTATAATACCAAAAAGACGAAGCTTACAAATAAAATGATTTACCGAAGAGGCAAAACATCATAATGGCAAAAAATAAAACACCCCTAGTTAAAAATACAAAACATAAAATAAACATGACATCATGGAATCCGAAAAAAAAATTCAGGACATTGCAAATAAATAATAAGCCAACACAGTAATATACTGATATAACCCAATGTATCAAAACACGCATGAAATGAGAGAACAGCATAAATCCTTCGCATAAATCAAAAACCGCATAAGTCCAATGCAAACAAATAATCGCATACTGTATATAAATAAATGAATCGAAAATTTTGGAAATCAAAAATTGAATTATTCAAAATTCGCATAAATCAAATATTGAATAACTCAACGATCGCGTAAATTTAATTTCGCTTAAATCGAAATTTTCATTAATCAAAATTCACATAAATCGAAACGTGCAGAAATCGATAATGGAATTACTCAAAACACGCATAAATTGATTATCGAAAATACTGAGAAACTGCATAAGTTCTAATAATCATAAATCGAATTTCGCATATATCGAATTTTGCATAAATCGAAAAATGTAGAAATCAAAAATGGATTTTTTGGATTTTACTTACAGCAGATTTGACAGTAAGCTATATAAACAACATGCTTAACATTTTTAATGTACTTCTTCTATAATGTGTACGTCACATAGGGCGCAAATGGTTTCCGTCAGTTTGGAGTTTTATTTCATTTTATAAGATTATTCATATAAACGGATTTCGATTTATGAGTAGTTTTTGTAAAATAGGCCTTCGCATGACTCGAAGATTACTTTCACTCTAATAAGTTTGCAGTCATTGGTAAAACATTGTAGGCTTCTTCATCATTATGGTTGCATGAAATAGTATGGATTTTCTAGATTCTTTTCTAAATTCCGGATAAACGGAATTTCACTGTTTCTTTTTTTTTTCATGACAGCATCCAGACGGATAAGATACAATACAATACAGAGTGGCATAAATCAAAAAGGAATACAACACGGTTAAAATACAAGTATAAAACAACTACACAAATGGGTGAAATTTAAAAATATAAAGTAAAAAGTTAAAAAACAAACAAGAATTGAACCTGATACATATAAAATTACTAAGATTTCTGTAATTACTCGTGTAAAATGTTTACAATACAGTACCGGTAACATATAACTTATAGTGTATTTAAATGCTATTACTGTAGTTAACGTTGCAACAGTTGGTGGTGTTCTCGGCATTCTAAGTAACTTTTGGCATTAACATGTGTCACGGTCATTCTTTGGACCAATTTATACCTATCACTCAAAACACATGTCATATCAACAACCTTTATTCATGAAATGAACGTGTTCTACCGAACGAATTACAATAATCGAGCCGACATTTAAGGTCTCGTTTATACGACGTGGCATTTGATTGCTACAAAATTTTCTCAAAGCCTATCATCAATGTCGTCATTATGTTTTAAAATAATATAAAAAAGGGTACATTGTTCCTCCGTTAGCATAATTAAGCCGTCTGAATCACTTGAATGGCTTTGAGTTGAGTTTTCGGGGAAAAGCCCTTGAGAACAAGAGACAGTCCACTTCACCCGGATTTATTTTATTTCCCCTCTTTCCCCATTTTCCTTTCGCTCTTTTCAAATATTTGTTCGGAACGTTTGTTCACCTGCTCCAGGTTTTCGTGTGGTTTCTTCCCCTTCTGTTCCCAGTACGACATAGTCAGTACATTAGGATGACTTAAGGATGATGAAAGAGGAGATTTGACATTATCGTTAGAATTTTTTTTTAAAAAAGTTTAAAAGTTTAAAAAAAATAACCCAAAAGCAAACAGAAAGCATACTATAAGTTTACGTTTACAGGGTGTCCTAAAAAAAAACTATACTGTTTTAAATTATATTAATAAAACAACCGCAAATCAATAAACTTTACAATTTTGTCATCCATTCAGATGTCTTTTAACCAGTATTTTTATTTTGTGGCCAGATAATTAATTATTTATCTATCTATCCCTTCCACTGTATCATTTGTCCCGTTGTTCTGGGACGCAAGATAATAAAATAAAAAAAATAAAAAATAAAATTTAAAAACATTTTCAAAAAAACAATATTTGATTTGTTGATAGCAATCCTACGGATAAGGTACAACACAAAAACTCAAAGTTACAACTATTAAAAGAATACAAGAAAAAATATGAAAAAGCAATAAGAAATGCAAAAAAAAATTATTATGGACAAAATAATTTTTTTATGGAATTTCATAAATAACAAAAATACTAAATTAATCTAATATTGGAACCTGAACAATATGACGAATAGCTTAAATAATGCGATAATCCTACTAATCGTAAAACAACAAGTAATATCTACCAAGTTAACACTACCGTACTTCCTGACAATGGCACTACAAATTAGTTCTATCAATGAGGTTTTGTTACAAAACCAAAATATCACTTCACCTTTCACTGAAATTATAAACTCAACAAGTTTATAATTAACGCAATAGAAACTCCTATTATTCGAATAATTGTAACCTTAATTACTTCAATACAATCATCAGCTACCTATCCAGCTCATTGGAAATACAAATATTTATCCTAAATACAAAAAAGGTCTCTTAAAATTACATACATCATTCCATCCTATTGCTTCACTTACCTTTCTATCGAAAATCGCAGATATGGTGCTTTTTAAAAAGCTAAAAGACCTTGCTCATCCAGCCGGTCATCCAAATACATTTAGAGTAGTAAAATATAAGTCGTGTAATGTTATGCTTCAGACAATATACCATTACCATTTCTTAAGTTAGCTGTTCTTGTTCTTCAAGAACTTACAATAATCCAGACTGACATTAGCAAGGCTTTCGATTCCCTGGATCGAAATTCAGTTTTGCAACAATGTTGCAAATGCCCCAATGCAACAGTTTTGCCTTGGGGTATCAAACCAATACAATCAAACAATTACACAAAAATTTTACAGATGGGCTTTTCCAGATCAGAGATCAACCATACACTATTACTGCTTTCAGTAACGACGTAATGCAAGGATCTATTAATAGTTAGGCTAACTCCTAAATTTTCTTATGGAAAACTGCAAGCACGACCTTGAGCTGCATGTTATCCTATTCAATATATTGACGACAATTTTTTAATTTATCAATACCCATATGAACATCATATAGTTGATAGACACATTGAACAAAACCAAATAAAAATCATAGAATGAAGTAATAAATGCGGCCTACAAATTAATACACTTAAGACAAATCGATTAACAATAAAAAAAAAACCAACACCAACTATAAATTAATTTTATATAAATTCATTGATTTAACTCATGTTGCTTTGCAGCATTCGTTAAAAGTTAGTGTTTTATGTTTACTTCATCTCATCAGTTACCGGTACTGCTTATGTTTGTGTTGGTATAGTAACAGATTCACTATGTTATGGTTAGGTTTGTTTTTTAGTTTGTTGTCATAGAAACATTCTGGCATGGAAAAAGACACAGAAAGAAAGAGACACTTGGCTTTATATTGTTTAATTTTTACCCGAGTGTGGTCTGAGGTGGAACTCCGTTTTGATGTGGAACTCTAAAAGGGTGCACAAATTGAGTTAAACTAACACGTAAATAAAATTGTGACATTTCACTTTAATAATATATATGCACTTTTTCAACACATGATTAACTTAAATTTAATTCTCCTGAGTTTTTCGGACACCCTGTATTTAACCTCTACTTCTGTGACGGAGGAAAATTTAAATAATTACTGTACTTCGATTTACTGTAAAGACAAGGTCTTTCAATAGTCATTGATAGATTACTTATTTTGTGTAATACCGGATAGATGTAATGAAATATTTGAATTGTAGAATTCCAAAATTGTGGTATTTCTTTAATAGTTTATGGAACGTGAAATTGACGCTCAAGTTATTTTGTATTCTCATCTGTTTTGACAAACATATGCCATTGCTTGACTCTGTGGGCATTTTTATTTTTTGGTTTTATACGGGTACTATGTGAAATATAGCAGCATGGCTACGGGCGTATAGTTCACTTTGGTGGGGAAAAGGACTTGTCGTTAACCTCGTTTTGCACGTGGATTTTCCAGTTTATACTCACTACTGTCGTCGAAATGGCACAATGAATGGAGGTAGTAAACTAGAAGTAGTTGGCTATCCGTCAAGCTGTTTATTTATTTATTTATTCTATATTTGTAGTTTTTTAGTGTGTTTTTGGGAAAAGGTAGTTTAGAAAGTAGAGTTGTGGGGGTAAAGGTTGGGTTATATATATTTTGTGTCCCTGTCGACGTAAATAAAAAAAAGAAACCACGTCGAGAACATTACTACCAAAAGAAAAACAGTTTCTTGACTTATGGCAGTTACACTAGGTTCCAAGGACCTTTTCTGAAGGGGATTTACTATTACAAAATTTCGGTTAGGTAACATTTTAGGTCTCCTTAGTTTGATTATGTTGGGCAGCGTCAAAGAGTTTAAGTTGACAAACTCACATATTCGGGAGGGGAGGGGGGGCTGTGTGTAAAAAACGTACAATTGTACAATTGTTAGCTTCAGTATGAAAACATTAACATGGGTTATAGGTCATAACATTCCTGTAGTCATCCTATCTCTAAGGATGCTATCTCAGGTACTAAGCTTCATTAAAATCATTTCAACTGCATTCGATTCATGCGCGCACAAACAGACAGACGGGTTTTATTCCCGCGTTATTATGAAAACATTCGGCCAAGGGGCGAGTCACTTTGCAAATTATATACTACGGCATATTAGATTGTGTGATAAACATATATACAATATAATTCATATTATTATTTATACAAACTGTTAGTGTTAAAGAGGTGTGTTTTTCTAACCTATTAAAAGGGTACTGGGGTTATGAAAAATGCGCAACAAAAACACAACCCCCCATCATCTATCACTGTCTGAAAAACATGTATCGTTCCACCCATAAAAGTTCAAAGGTGAAACTGTACCTAGGCTTAATATGTAAAATAAATGCTTTAATTCACTCAATACACTGTACACTTTAACCTGTACGATGAGATAACTTTATTCAGTGCTATTTTGTTTAATTGCAAATGAGTGTAAACAAAAGAAACAGCGATTGGTGGAATATTGAATACCATTGGTTATTAAACTTGTACGCCTGTATGCTCACACACAGTGTGTGTGT
>JAQIWH010006697.1:0-12459 GCA_034695005.1 Cryptops parisi
AGACCATTTTGATATAAAAACAATCGAAATATTTTTAAAAAGTCTCATGGTTGAATTATGGCCTTTAATGGGTTAATATTTAAAATGATACATTATATGAAAATACAAAACTGCGTTGTTTTGCTAGTATGACATGACGAGTGAATTCCTTTTACATTGCAGTACTCCATCATGAACACGACCCGTAAAAAGTGCATGACAGATGCTGCATTTGATGAATGCATGCACATATGCTTTACCAATCATATAGTTGCAGCATATAATTGCAAGTGAGAGCCTTATAATTGAAGGCTTGCCCAAGATAAGGTTGCATGTGCCAATTTTAACTCCTAGTTTTGAGAAAATAGCAAAAGAAGTATTCAGCAATACATTGATTGTCCTATATAAGGTGTCAAAGTGATACAAGTATTTTATTAGGTAGATATGAGTTTGTTTGTTGGCGGAATTAGCTAGGCCCATGTATGAGGCACGGTTTTTCATAATAATCTCAATATTGAATTTTTTGGCACTTGCAACGTTATTTTCTGGGCTAGCCTTCAATTGTTTTCAACCTTGAACTATTTATTCAATTCAAACTATTTACTTTTTTTTTTCAAATTACTTATAAATCATAATGTTTTTTTTGTGATTCACAAGCATGCCTTATTTGAAGCAGAAACCAAACTTGACGTGGTGTAGAGGTTCGGAACATAAGAATATATTACTCAAATCAATGACCATGGTTATGAAAATAGATAGTTATAGCCAATGCAAATGCTTGCGACCATGTACTCGAACAGAAGGTACATTTTTACCTGTTCGTTTGATGTCACTTAGTCGTGACACTTTCAAATTGACTCTCAGTTTAGGTGACGTGAACATGATAATCAAAGAACGATTTAATTATGTCTTCATTTCACTTCTTTGTGATATTGGAGGGTTATTAGGATTTTACTTTGGTTGGTGTATCTTACAAATCTTGGAAATAGTATTTATGTCTATTGTTTACTTGAATCAAAGCCGCATTCGTCATAATCGAATTCAGGCAGACTACGTTTACAGAAGAGTAAACAGAATCTTTAAAGAAGTTAATCAACAAATAAAACAAGCCGAGTTAGAGGATAATCTGGGTAATATTCATGGAGTAGGAATAGCAAAAATCTTGTTTGTCTTGTTTGTCTTCTTGGGAACGTTATATCAGTTACATCAGCAAGTTATTTATTACAAATCTCATCCTGTTCGAACAAACGTAGTCGTCCGTGAACCGTTTCGTGTGAAAATTCCAAACTTTGTAGTCTGTGGAGACACTCTCAAAACCCTCAAATTGAAGAATTCCTTCATAAAAAAAACAACTTTAAACATATGCGATGTTCCTCCGATGCACATGTTAAACACCACCAACCCACAGGTTCGTAAAGTATGGAAATCATCCGTGACTACGATTCGTTTTAACCTTGACGTGGGTGACAATGAGGTAACTTAATTTTTTCATATGAAATGAGTATGACATTACAATGTCTGTATAATAATATTTTGTATAAAATAATTATCCAGTTCAACGAGTATTTACGAAAAAATGTTACCGAAACCAAAACTCCTTTCGGAAACTGCGCCGAAATTCACAACGGTGAGATCTGATGAAGTACAATACAATGCAGTAGATTAAGAAAAAGTTATAATAAATGCTAAATGCCAAAACAATGAAAACAATTACACGCATTTTAAGATGCTTCCCTTTTGTCTTTAGCACCTCAAAATCATCAAGGTGCAAACACAGCATCATTTTTCGTCCTTAGGAAAATTCACGGGTGCGCTGGAGCTTATAGAGAAGTACTCGTATACTCTATTCCAAAAATGATTAAATCTATAAGTTTACCTACGTCATTAGAAATTGAAGGTCTTCGGACAGCATAATGGCAAGCCACATTTCAAAAACTGTTGAGGAGAGCGGTTTTTCTGGTGAGAAACTCCATACAAACCTTAGCTAAGCAACAAGGTGATTCTCTATATTATGTTGCCATTTCTGGAAAATCCAGGAAGTGGTAAAATAACAAGCTAGAAGAGCGGTACTGAAGAACGGTTTGATGTAAACATGTAATTTGTTAAACTAAACGTGGCTTACGTTACGATTATGCTGCCCGACGCCCTTCAATCTCTTCTCATTAACCTGAAGGAACTATACTTAAATATGTGCCAATTATTCATGCCTGTTTTTAGTTTATGCTATCTGTACCTGGACGTGGAGTTGACTTTCGAATAGTGCATCATATACCTGTAGGACAAGCCAACTGCTTCATTATATATGAGAAAAAAGTAATTCTAATTTGTATACAGTTACATATAAACAATATTGTATGATAAATTTGATTTGAAAAGAGTAGTTGCTCGAGTTGGCCCCCATCATGGTAGACACAGTTTCCGTTACTCGTTAAATCAATGCTTTTAAGGCCAAAAAATAACTAAAGCGTTAGACTTTTTTCTAACAGGCATCAAAATGATGTGGAATATAGAAGTAAGACCAACAAGAAATCTAAACTCCAAATTATCGAGGTGACAAGATAGGGTTTCCATAGCTAAAACGTCATGAACGTGAGACTTACTGACATTCGTGTAAAGTTGTAGAGTACGTCTCCAACCTTAGCGGTCAGCAGCATTAATACGTCACGTTAGACGGTTAGAGTTAAGTTAGACAGTTAATTAAGCCACCTTAACACATGATTGAGCAAAATGTATCTCTATAAATAAAAGCCACTTTCCCTAGTGATAACGTCAGAGTCTGCAGCGCAAGGCCACGTGCATATCAACGACCACGCATTGCAATGCAAATGCTGAGTCATAATGTTCAAAAAATGTTCAACTAAGAAATTTAATAACAATAATAGGCCTACTAATTTCGATGGTTTTTCTTCTGAATATAATAGCACTTAATTTTTTTAGAGGAAATACAAAATTAAACCACTGTTTGTTTAATAAGGTGGAAAAATTGTACAGAAAACGTTTCTTTGAGTGTGTGTCTGAAGATGAATATTATACTTGCCGCAATCGGTGTTTGTTGGAACACATGATAAAAGACATCAGTTGCAGGTATCTGACCAGTTTGCAATATTGTAATACCTGTTCGTAATTTAGCTAGCAAACAACTAAAAGTAGTCTACTAAAGTTTATACATAAACTGTTCATGATACTAGAACTGTCTATTGAATTCCATTTGTATTGTGAGAAAGCACAATAGTATAGTATTTATTAACAGTTCAATCGGGACAAAAACATTTTATACCCAAAATTTGTACACAATTTTTGAAAAAAAAAATAAACCAATTATTTATTCTGTAAAGAATAAATAACAAACAGAAATATCAATATCAAGTAAAGCTTAAAAATTCCATCCCAAAAATTTTATACAAAAAATCAGAAACAACAGGGTTTACAAACAAAAAAAAAAAGTCTTACAGAAAAATGTTTTTACCTAACTAACCGGGTATATTATTTTGTTTTACACCTCCACGACGTTTTGCCTCTTAACTAGAAATTTCATTAAATAAGAAAACGGGAAAGTGCCAAAGAGACAAGATAAACAGTTCACCCAAGGTGTAAATAAATGATCTGCCCGGTCAGTTAAGGGTGACATATGTTTTCTTGTTAATGGCATGAAATTAAGAAACTTTTTTATTGCAGTTTGCCGTTTATGCCAGATGATCTGAACATGACACAATGCAAAACATTCTCAGAGATAATGGAAGCTAGAAACAGTTATTTGAAAATCCAGTTGGATGTTCAACCTGAGAAAGATTGTCATTGTCACCCACCTTGTAATACTACAATATACACACTCGTATTATTTGCACAACCTGATCAAGTGGCTATGTTGGACCTAATATGGGTGATGTATCCCACTAATGCGATTGAAGTGTTGTACGACATAGAAGTCTATACCTTTGTTGATTTAGTAAGTCAAACTGGTGCCTACTTGGGACTAACGCTGGGTATTTGTTTAATCACCATGTTTAAACTGGTGTTCGATTTTTGGCTTGTCGTGTATAAACGATTGATTACATCAATCAAACATATGAAATAATATTAAAAACACATTCACTGACAAAAGTAATTTGACATTTCTTAAACTATGAATGTTTCCTGAGATGTTTAAAATAATATTTTGCTAAGAATGTTTTTTATTTTTGTTATACTGTTTATATTAGCTTCACTTGTGAGTGAGGGGCGGTGTGAGTGAGCTGCAAATTTAGAATGTAATATTTTCAACAATAGCACTGTTTCACGTGCCACCAAACAAACAAAACATGCAATCTGTAAAGAGTGTGTTAAAAAGCATTTTAATTTACTTGTTCCAGAATGCGGTCAATGTATACTGTATACTTTTGCTATTTTTGTCCGCTTCATGTTACGTGGTGGGTTCGTTGTCTATTACTCAACTGTAGAACATTTCGTGCATTAATTGTTCCTCTTAAATAATTCTGTTTATCTACGTCCTTACATAATTTCATCTTGTTCGTGTTATGTAACCTTAACACCGATTTAGGGTAATATAGTGTACTGTAATAAGTGTTATTTTTAATATCATTATACCAATAATACTTTTATTCATTCAATATAATGTTCTTTGCAATATTCCTTATACTTGCCAACTCAATGGCATGGGGTATTATCGCCTTGGAAGATGAAATCATTTGAGTCGCCAAATTGATCATCCAAAGTTGGCAGAATAAACGTGTTGTATGTATGTGGCAGCATTTATGGTATCATTAAAAATGCACAATTTTGCCATGTCCTGCAGATGAAATGCATCCACAAACAATGAAATTTTGAAAATATTTCACAGTTAATACCAAAGGGTCAGGATGAAATATATCTCCCCCGGTTCTCCAAACAAATTCTTCACTGTCATCACCACTACCAATACAAATTCTGCATTTGTAGTTAAATGTTACTTTCTTTCAATCATTAAAAGTCTACTGTTTGTGATCTTTAGCCTATTTAAGTCTTTCTTGGCGATTCTTTTTAGTGAGCAGTAGTTTTGCACTGGTTTTGTTAAATAAATAAGCTTTCTCCTTCAGTTTATTTCGCACAATGCGGTCTGAAACGTCTACTCCAAGTTTCTCCAATTGTTATTCATCAGTTTTGATGTGGTTTTTCTCGTGTTCTTGAAGATTGTAACCAATTGTTCATCTTGTTTTGTTGCGGATTTTCGAGATCTACCACTTCTTTTGCAATCATTTACACTATTTTCTAGTCAGATATTTATTCCAAACAGTTGAAATTGTGTTTTGGCTCATTCAATTAATGTTGCCACTCAACTTAGTGTTTTTCGATGCTTTAGAAATCTTATTATTGTATTTCACATCATCTGGTAACTTACAGTTAGGCGCCATGTTAACATGCTATTCAGTGATTAATTAATTGATTAGTGTACTGAATGACAAATAATAACAGAATATCAAGTTGTATTAGTGAGGTTCTGGCATAAATAATGGTTAAAATAGCAAAACGTCGAATTATCATAAACTTTTTTCCATCCAAAGGCCCTATCAAATACTTTTTCCCCAATATATTGTTATGTTAGAGAAATATCTCTGAAATGTATTCATTAATTTGAATTTGCAAATTACTATTTGGTTGTCTAAATAATACACTATCTGCTCATTGTTTCAGTTTTTTGGCATAATTACATGATCACCACTTACAACAATACATGAGCAGAATTTATGTCTGTGGTAAAAAATATCAAATAGTTTGCCAGGGGTTGTATGTCTATGCTATATTTATATCATGCAAAATTTGTTATGTGTATTGTTTTAATTCACTATCAGGTTGATCAGGTGTTAGATATTTTTAGAGTTAATTTTGAATGTGGAAGTTTTGTTGAACGTTTTTAACAATGGAAGAATTTGGATTGCTGTACTGAAGTAACTGAATAAATTATATATTTATGGAAGCAATGTATGTCACAGCAATCAATTAATGTCTGATGTCACTATCACAAGTCTGTACAAGTTCCGATATAAAGTTATTGTTATTGTTCATTTCAAACCTCGTGTCAAACTCATTGATTACGTAAACGACCCGAACCTCTGGTGTCTTTGAGGCCGGATAAGACAGCAAAATTGAAATAGAGCATGCCAAAGACAACATCTACTCCTTGCTGGTAAATAAATAAAAAGGTATATATTTGCAGTGTGTAACATGTCAGTAAATATGCTCATCTACATGTCGCCTATGGCACTTGACAATGTATTAGTGGAAAAGCGGTGAAAAAGTTTTGGGAACACCTAGACTGATGCATTAACACATACATCGGTTAACAGGTTTTCCCACAACTTTTTTTATACCACTTTTTCATCGTCAGACAGGCCATGTTGTTGCCTGTCCCTGAGTTTCCTTTCCTGTACACCATCTTTCATGCGTTTGTCACTTCCGTTTATACCGATCAATTTTCGATCTGTTTGATGAGTAGGCATCATTTCGTGAATACCTTAATCTTTCTAAATCACATATGGGGTGTGAGATGCATATTAAGGAAGTTAATGGTTGATGATCTTGAAAATGATTGATCACTTCTGGTAACGCCATTGGATAGCACATGGCCGATATACTTTACAATAGTTCAATCAGAATTATCAAACCACTAATGATTTTCGCGATATTTTACTGTGACCAAACGTCCGTCTCACCCTGTATATTATAAAGGTGCTACTGAGCATATATCTAAAACTCAACAATTTTATTATAATAGCCTTTTAAATTCCCATGGAACCGTACTTTTGATTCGCCTTGTATAGTTATAAATATATTGTCATCCCAAATGTTATTTTTGTAAGTTTACACATGTTAATTAATTTGAACGCATCACGAAATGTTTCAGTTATCTTTGTTCACCAAAAAACTTATTGCTTTATACATATTGAACGTATGTGGGATTTAATAAAACGTTAATTGCAACACTATATTATAGTTACCGGAGACATATTTCTTTAGTGTATCAAGAAAATGTTTTTGTTAAGCGAAACCGTTTCTCAGCGCCCCCATGCGGCTTCTCTTTAAGCTGAAAAGTATCAAGGTTTTTATTTTGTGAATTAATTATTTAGTAGCTTGGGAAAAATTATGTATGAGTACAAAATTATAATTCCGGAAAAAAAAATCCAATGTGTTGTATTATTTTTTCAAAGTGATTTGACCATATACTATACGTTAATAATTAAAGTAAAAAAACTTACTGTGTAATAATTGTTTAACAATAAAAAATTTTGATAACAGGTATTTTTTTTTCTCGTTATTTTATTGTTAAATTAAAAATCCAAGGTGAAAAATAAAAATGAAAAAATGTCCTACCTTGGACCAACAGACCAGCTTGTAGATGAAAAATAACCGACGTTTCGCCCCCTTTTTTGTAAAACAACTTGGTACTCTTTCATTAGATGCCTATGCTGCTTGGAGCGCTGCTTGCTGGGTGTTTCGATTATGAATTCGGGGAAGAATGTTAGATTAAATAAACAAAGCATAACGATTAACGAATCGGTTATGATTTATTATGTTTTTGTTTGCTTATCTAACCTAACCTTCTTCTCCAAATTCATAATCGAAATAGCCAGCAAGCAGCGCTCCAAGCAGCATGAGCATCTAATGAAAGAGTACAAAAACGTTTACCTAGACGTCCTAGAGACTTGGTCACGGTAATAATACATAACGAAACAAGACACAAACAGAAAAAATTAAACAGTAAAGACGAAAATCAACAATGTTTTCTGTTTGTGTTTTGTTTTGTATTATTACCGTGACCAAGCCTCTAGGTGAAAGATTTTTACAAAAAAGGGGGCGAAACGTCGGTTATTTTTCGTTTTCAAGCTACCCGGTCAGTTGGTCCAAGGAAGGACATTTTTTTCATCTTTATTTTGCACCTTGAACTTTTAATTTATTATGTATTTTCGGGTGGGGAATTCTAAATTATTTATTTTATTGCGTTTAAAACAATCTAATAGGATCAATAGCAATGCAACAATTACTATTGACAACAAACAACAAACACTCACAATAAAACAACAAAACAGGAAAACAAAAATACAAAACGAAATCAGTCAATTATGTTAACATGTTTGTATAAAGCCTAATTGAAATCATTATATGACCTTGTTAGAAGAATTTGATGTGGAGCTGATAGTTTACGGATGTTAAGGTTGGAAAAGCATTTTACTCGTTAAACTAATTGGAAGGATATGCTCTATTCAATTTATGGCTAATGGAACTATTAATATGAAATTTTTAAGCATGTTCAGCACGACAGTTTATATTATCTGTGTGGGAAATCTTGAATTTGTGTAACGAGTGAGATTGATCATTGATTAGACTCATGAGCTGTTTAAGGTTGTGATATATTATATGTTTTGTGATGGTGAGCATTTTAAGTCTTTTTAATTCTATGCTGTTTTTACAACCTTTCATTCAACATGGCTTGTCCGTTGTGTGTGTGCGTGCGTGCTTAAACAACTGCGGTCTATTTTGACCAACTTCCCGACATCCCAGAAAGCTGAAACTTGAAACGTAGACACAATCAGTGTTACATTTAATTCTAATAAATTTTGACGGATCAGTGTTGTGTCAATTTCAAGAAAATATCACGTAAAGGTGGAGTATCCTCGTAAAGTGTTGCTGACACTGGCAACCACATACTTCAAACATTAAGCCAAATTGGGCATCGTTATAAATAAACATACATACTGTATGTGTTACATATATAGTTTATTACATGCAGTTTATCAGTAATTATTCATTATTGTGAATCCGAACAGTCATACAGCAACATGATGGTTGAACAATTTAAATTGACGATATGTGCTCGTACTCGAGTCTTTCAAATTAAGACAAACGAACTAATTAAGAAACTTAATGTAACTTAATGCAACACTAATATCGTAACCCTACGTAACGTAACGAAACATATGATACTGTTATGTAATGCAAAGCAACCTCATGTAACATATCGTAACGCGATGTAATAAATTAACTTTTATTGTAAAGTAAACGTCATCATAATGATGGTGTACATTTGTAAAAGAAATGCAATTTTATGATTCACGTTGCTTTATCTAATATAATGCTAATGCCGCCAATTTAATCAGTATACTCTATAATCTAATTACATAGTAATAGTATCGTTTGTATGCAAAATTGTGTTTTCAATGTTATGAATAATATCTTAACGTTTTGGTCAAAATCATAGCATCTCACTGTATACTTAAACATATTAGCGTTAGTGACTTATTACTTTGTACACCAGATGAGTATGTACGATTTATGTTAATATTGTTTTATCAAACTGGTGGAACGATATACTATTGCAACTAGTTGAATTCATATATCACGGTACGTAAAGTAAAGGTGGTAACAATATGGGTTTTAACTGTTGGTAGTCGGTATTCATAAAATATGAAATTCCTCAAAACAACTAAAACAATGTTATTTCCAAGAAAAGTTTTGAAGTGCAAAAGTGTTGGTGATGTTAAAGAAGGTGGTAGTATTGTAAGGTCTCGTAAAAAAATATACAAATTAGTTTATTTTTGTGACCATTTGACTCAATATATTGTACAGTAGGCATAGTATTGAGTATAATTATTTTGTGCGAAAGTATAAATCGTTTTACTCTGCGTGAAAATCATTTATATAATTTACTATGTGCTGTGTAAGTGTAATGTACATACATAATGTGTACACTACACGTTATTTTGTGAAAATAAAACGCTTAATTTAAATTCGTGATGCAGCAAAATCTCTTAAAAGTCACACATTATCTGAACATCTACGAATTTGAATTTTTTTTAATTAGCAATCTACGGGATCATATACAAAACATTTGCAAACAGATGAAAACAATATAGGAAAGACAACAGTTTAACAAAAGATGACGTATTGTCTCAACAGCTTGTCAATTGCATAATAACGTTTTTTAATACTTTGCATATTGGGACAAATTGTACGTTTTCGCAGACGGAATGGCAAGCTGTTCCAAGATTTAAAAACAACATACGGAAGTCTAGATTGAATATCGTTTGGCACAACATATGGAACTTGAAACTTATATGTTGTTGATTCATGACAATGGGAAAGGTTATTAAAATAATGTAAAGAATGCCCATCTTCTTTTGAAATCTTAAGGATTTTTCGAAAAGATGGTAAATCGTTTGTGAGTCTTGTGAATCATTTAGTAACAACAAGAACTTGCTTACTAAAAAATTTAAAAAGCAAGGCCTTCTGTCACGCAATTTTCGAGCAATTTGTGGACTATTGTGATGTCGGCATTTTGGAAACCAGTTTTTATTTTTGCTGACGTCACAGTTGTCGCCACAAATTGCTTAAAATACTTGATCAAAGATTGCATGTGTTTGGCGGTCTTAAAGACCACCTTACACCTGCAATTTTTAGTGGGGCAAGTTATGAACAAGTGGAGCATTTTGTAGACAACTGGGACGTCAATTTCTTGCCAACTAATTTCCATTGGTTGAGAAAAAAGCTGACGTCAAAGTTGTTTTCGTATTGCTCGAATTTCCACACTAAAAATTACGTGAATCAGGATGCCGTCACAACAGAAACGAGCAATTTTTCTCCGAAATAAAGTTCATAACAGTGAATGAATTAAAATTATTAAAGATTAATTACATTTTAGATGATTTGTTAAAAAACAACACCCCCATTTCAGTGGCTGATCGTTAATGGACAAATACTAAATTCTGTAATTATTTGGTTTATTAATATTAAGCACATGTTCTTTAACCTATGTCATTTTCAATCGTATCTGTCACATGCTACTTATCTAGTACGTCAAGAAAGATGCAATTTATCACAACAGTGCAAAAACGTTGATACCAATTTCTGTTTAAAACAACCAAATAAACGTCATACACGTAACTAAATTATACTTAAAGTTATATGACAAAAACCAGTGATACATAATTTACAAATTATCTTTACCTTGCACTTAATGTCCCTGAAATTAAAATTGCTGTGCTGATCAGTCCTTCTTGAGATTCTGTTAAACCAGTGGTTAAACACGCGTGTTCCTGTTCCCAAATACTTGTTCTTGCAGATTCTACAAAATTTTGTGGTTCAACTAACAGAAACCATTCTTGTTTCGCGTTCTAAACACTCGTTTCAATATCCACATGTTATCCGCAATGTAGAAAGTCATTTGAGAAACCACTATTCTTTTAACAATATCCCATTATTCATTCTCAGGGGAAACCGCACACTTCTATTATTTGCCACGATGTTCGGCATAATCAAGAACCGAATAAAAAATCATGGATTACGCTATTTTTGTTCAGGGTTGAATGAATATGCAAATCAGAGATCCTCAATAATCAGAAAGCTTCAGGTATTGAGAATCTTTAATGCAAATGATCATTCAAAAATCGACATAAAAAATAGTAACAAAAGCAGATAAGTGCCTTATCTAATGTTATCATTTTCAACGGGCTTTGTTTAAACATGTCCTCTATTCGGACAAATATTAAGTTTTCCTTTTCTTTTTTTTTGTTAAGTCAAATATATCTTATTTCCCATATTCTGTTTTTCATCGGCTTGTTTTGCATAATATCTACTTTCAATTGTTCTGGTTCATTTTTGGATCAGAGTTTGTGTATATATTTTTTCTTATTCCATGTCAAGATTTTATTGTATCTGTTTGTCCCCACGGGACGTAATAATAATAATAAAAAATCAAAAAATAAGTACGAAACTTTTTTTTACAATTTTCAAATAAAAATGGCTCGTTATTGAAAAAAATGAAACAATTTTCTTTCAGTGAAACAATATTCATATTAAAAACTTGTTTACAATTTAACTATGTAATGAATGATGTGCCTCCCACCTGTGCCAGGTGGATTCAGTTTGGGGGTCTAACACTACGGGGCAAATTTTCTCGGGGTACTCCCGTTTCTTCCAACTTCATAAAACCCTGTACCCTCTGATAAAATTTTATCAGATTTTCTTTATCACTTCATATAGTCATGGTATAGTCGATGCCATTGGTCAATTGACAGTTTTATAAGAAAAGCATGATTTTTTACGCTGATAAATATTATTTTTCACCAGTAAAAAGATTTATTAGGAAACGTGTTTTTTTTTTTTTTTGTTGTTGTTGCTTTATTGACCGAATGACATTTATTTTTAAATGACCAAGGCTGCGTACTTCGACACTGAACATCGGTGTTTAGCGACATCGAATTGTGTGACTGTGGTGCCAAATGCCGTATCACTGCTAAATCGTGTCACGTCATGGGGGAACATGTTTATTTTATTTTATAATAACATTTGGTCATTTCCGTATGCCTAGAGGCACCGATGATAGCGCTGCAATCCGGACAACAAGTAAAAAAAAGTCAGGTTCTTTTCCGTATGCCTAGAGGCACTGATGATGGCGCTGCAACATGTATCGCTAGGACGACTGTGACCGATCAACACTTCTAACCTAACACT
>JAQIWH010006698.1:0-12457 GCA_034695005.1 Cryptops parisi
ATGGCCGAAAACCGCCAAATGGACGAACTGGGTGCCAAACGATGGAGTAAAACCAGTGTATGAAAGAAAACGAAATAAAAAGCTTGATTGCTAAGAAAATAAAAATGGTTATCAATCAATAAACACTAACACAAAAAAAAATACTACAAAAAATAACAAAAACCACAAAAAATAATAAAAATAATAATAATAATAATAATAATTTAGAAAAAAAAAGATGATCTTTTTGAAATAAATATTTCTTCGACCACAACAGTAGACAAGTGATTTCATTCCACTACAAACCCACTTTTTTTTTACATCAATCTAACTTCAAATTATTAATTTTAATAATTAATTTTTTTCATCAACTCATCCATTACCATATACAGTATCCCAAATATATTAAACGTATTTCTTGTTAAATAAAATAATAAGCCTGTAGGCAGTGTATTCATCCGCTTTTCGAATCACTAGCAAAACAAAATCAATTGCTGCATAATATTAATATTCATATCTTCCGTACCAAAATAAGACTAACTTAACCATTTTTTTTTACAATATGGTACAAAAATAACAAAATCACCGTTTTTTAAACAAAAATCCACATTCGAAAAATTTCACAGAAAATAAAAATCTAAAATCTACGTAGTTTTGTTGAAAATGCGTAATCCACGTTCCGATTGCACAGATGTGACAATATAGATTTTTGTCCCATCTTATTCCTTTTCAATTTCTTTGCATACATTGTGGATTTTGATTAGTTTGATTTGATGTTCTCATGTTTAAATCATGAGAACATCAAAAATGCCACACAAAATGATGCAATTTTTTAAAAAAGAAAAAAAGCTTAAAAATGTATTTTTAAAAATTTATGTTTTTGTAACTAAATGAGTTTTGTTTTAACTAATGTTGTTCAAGGTGCAGAACTTAAAATTTATTGTGAAATGAGTTATCAAAACCAAAAATTGTTCAATTTAAAAAAATCACTTCAAATTTTTTGTACATTTACGAGTTATGGGTACGATTTAACTTTCAAACAGTCGATGCAACTTTTCAAATAATCAACAGCTCTTTTTTCAAATGCGAAATCAGTGGTATCTAAAATCAAAACCAAAAATTTTTCAATTTCAAACAAATCACTTCAAATATTTTACATTTACGAGTTATGAGTGAGATTTAACAAAATCATTATGTAAATGCAACTTTTCAAGTAGCCAACAGTTTGTCTGTTGTTTTGTTTTTTTCAAATGCAAAAACAATGATTTCTAAAACCAAAATCAAAACAAAAAACTTTCTTGAATCAACAACCCTGGCATTTGACATTTTACGGCGCAATTAAAAATTTAGCTTTAAAACCTAGTGTATGTACTACTTCAACCGTTTTTAAGTACGGTACCGACAATTTTTTCAAATGCGAAATCAATTATTTCTAAAACCAAAATCAAAACAAAAAAGTTTCTTGAATCAACAACCTAAATTCTCATTTTTTAATCTTTTTGCGACACGATTAAAAATTTAGCTTCAAAACCTAGTGTATGTACTACTTCAACCTTTTTCAAGTTTTTTCGAAATGCAAAATCGGTGACTTCTAAAACCAAAAGCCAAAAAAACCCTATTTTGAATCTACAACAACCCTAGTATTTGTCATTTCACAAGTTATTCTTATAATTTAACTTTAAAAAAGCGTCATTTAAACTGCCACCAATTTTTTTTTCAAAATGCAAAATCAGTGGTTTCTATCAAAAACAAAATTTCAAACATTATGTGATTTAAAAACTCAATTTATGTAACTTTTTAAATACCAACATTTTTTTTTTACAAATGCGAAATGAGTGAACTCTAAAAACAAAACTAAACAAAATCACATTACATAGTTTATATTTACAAAAGTTATGGGCATAATTTAGTTTTAAAACATAATACAACGCAATTTTACTAGTAACCATTTTTTTTTCAAATGCAAAAACGAAGTTTCCTAAAAACGAAAACAAAACTTCATCCATTTTCTACTATCAATCATTTTTTAAACAATAACTTCAAATATTTTGCATTTTCACAACTTATGGGCATAATTAAGCTTTAAAACAAATATAATACAACAAAGTAGTGCTAGCCATTTTTTTTTTCAAATGCGAAATCAGAGTTTTCCAAAAACAAAAACAAAACATCCCATTTTCTACTTTCAATCAATAACTAATTTACTTTCATTTCGCAAGGGGCCCAACATTAAAAAAAATAAATACAACTAATGTCACTGCCAAAGTCCTAAAATCAGTTGAACTACTTAGGTAAAGTGTGAACTGTTATTTCGTTACATTATTATACCCTGGACATTAGTATGATAATTCCAGCCACTAGCAAGATACTTGCATGAAATAACCGCATCGATTCCCAAGATTTGCAATTTTTTCTTATAAAACCAAATTATCCTCATCGTTACACGAGGTAGTCTATTTTTTTGCAGCCATTTTATTATTTTTTGTTTTTACGATAATATTCTCCTCTTTCAACCGTGCAAGAATTCGATTCTGGTGCTCATCTACCAAAGGCAGAAGCAACGTTAATGGTTCCCTGCAGATTTCCGATTTGCAGCCAAACTGGCAAATTTGGACTTCTTGCATCCTTTATCTTTTAATTAGTCTCATGAAACAAACTTTAATTAAATGGCCCACTTAGCGCTATTCGATTCTATCCCCCCCTCAAAAAAAAAAAAATGTTGCAAAATTTCTTTTTCTTCCCCAAAATGTATTTTTAAAAAACCCATCACCCTTACGAAATTCCCACGAGATTCCGTTTGAAGAAGACAGAACACCACCCATTGGGTGATAGTGCCAACCCAATACTACCTTTATAAATTGTACAAAACTACCCCTGTGTACATTGAGAAACAAAGTGACGCTGAAGTTTCTTTATCGATTGTCGTTGGAAGGAAATTTCCACCAACTAAAGCTCTGATGAAATGTCAATGTTTAATCAGAAGTATGCAAACTTGTGCTACACTAAAGAAACGTATTCATCAATCCGGAGACATTCCGATTTCATTAAACTTTTTATATTAGCTTCACTTTTGACTGACTTTGTGAATGAGTGAGCTGGAATTGAACGTATATTGGTATCTACAGACGTTTATTGATAGTATGCTCCAATAGACCAAACATCGCATAAAATGAAAACCGCATAAATCGAAAGTCGCACAAGTGCAATGAAATCGCATATATAAACAGATAAATTGCAAACTGCGGAAAATAATAAAATTACTCACAACTCGCATAAATTTAATTTCGCATAAATCAAAATTCGCATTAATCGACGCGTGAAGAAATCAAGAATAGAATTACTCAAAACACGCATAAATTGAATATCAAAATTTCTCAGATTGCACATTTACTCGTTTCAAATTACTCGTTAAACCATAGATATGTTTTAATTCGCATAAGTCGAAACATTCAGAAATCAAAAAAATCGATTTTTTTGCTTTTATGTAGGCCTATGTACATATTGTATATGTAAGTTCAATGTAACAAAAATCGCACAAAGCAAATCAAAAATTTCAAAAAATTAAAAATGGAAATACTCGAAATTCGCATGAATCGAATAACACATTACCCAATGATCGCATTAATCTGGATTCGCGTAAATTAAAATTCGCATAAATCGAAACTAGAAGAAAATGAAACTACTCAAAAACTTGGCATAAATATCGAATAACCCAAAGATCGCATAAATCTTGAATTCTGCATAGCCATAAAGCGATTACATTTTTAATGTAACTTGTGTACATTCCAATGTTCAAGAAAGGTCAACAAGAATCTACTGAAGAATATGCAATCAAAGAATTTGCTATTTGTCAATGTACCCAAAGACCATAATGAAATTCGAGGTCACACACAACTCGTGAGATTTATTAATTCAACATTGCGCAGCAAACTTGTTGGAATTCTCAGCACTTCCATATACTGTATACTTTTATTCGGGACAACGACACGTCTTAAAACTTGGTCTATGTCGCGTTTTGTTTGTTAATGGCCAATTTGATCAATACCTTCCTTCACCACCGACACCAACTCATCTTGGTATCAATCGCCTTTTAATCCCCCAGCTTTCAGCATAGAGCTTTCCACATTAAAGCGAGTTGATGGAAGACGCAGTCACATGGAAAAAAGAATTACGCACTCGTCCAATCAAGGATTTTCTTGGCTCTTTTCTTGACGACAAAACAAGCAAGTCAAACTTTCGTCGAAATGACAACAACCACAATAACAGCCAACTGACAAAGAAACAACAACTTTTTGGAAATTCTTGTAAACAACAACAAGTGATGTCAAAAGCCCACCCTCAAAAAATCGATACTTTTCTATCTAAATACAGTAATAGAAAATAATTTCGGTTTTTATACTCTTCATGTTGGTTTCACTTGTGAGTGAGTTTGTGAGTGAAAGAGCGAGCTGAGAATTGAACGTCTACTATGAAAATGTGGAAATTATATATGCAATAAATACTATCATCTACAGTCGTTTATGAGAATAAACTGTATAGTTCGATGTACCAAAAAAACGCATAAAACAAGAACCGCATAAATCAAAAACTGCATATGTCCAATGTGAAAAAAAAAATCGCATATATATATAAATAAATCGAAATATTCAGAAATCAAAAACAGAATTTCTCAAGAATCGCATAAATCAAAATATCGAATTACTCAACGATCGCGCAAATTTAAATTCGCATTAAATCGAAACGTGCAGAAATCAAAAATAAAATTATTCAAAACACGCATAAATTGAATATCAAAATTACTCAGAGATTACACTAAGTTTTAATTCGAATAAATCGAAAAAAAAAATACGCAGAAATCAAAACATGACATTTCTGCACATTTAAATTTATGCGATCGTTGAGTGATCCAATATTTGATTTATGCGAGTTTTGAGTAATTCCATTTTCGGTTTCTGCGATTTTTATTTGATTATTTCTTATTTATATCTGCGGTTTTTTACATTGGACTCATTAGGTTTTTCATTTATGCGAGAGACGCGATCCTCGTTTTATGCGTGGTACATTAGACTGTGATACAGTACAGTACATTCTCATAAACGACTAGAGATGTTCAATTCCAAACTCACTCACACACGTGAAGCTAATATGAATCGTACAATAAAGAAAATCAACCAAATAAACATCAAAGTGACGAGCTACAGGCTTGCAGTTGTAACACGAAACTTCCAACGTGAAACGCTAAATCATCTCAATTCCATATACATACGCGATTCTCGTTTCAAGAAATTCGCATTTCTGTGTAAATAATGAACTATTAGCTAATGACCAAAAAGAAAAAACTCAAGGACTATAAACAAAACAAAAACCAATAGCTTTTGTTATCACATCAATCACAGCTGACAAGGTTTCGAGATGAACAGTAGTTATCAATATCGGACATTACTACCCAAAAACACAAAAACAGCTCGTGTCATCAACAGCATCGGTTTCCATTTTTATCCAAAGATAGCCAATCTTCCCGTACCTTAACCTCGCTCGATATAAAACTCATAATCACAAAAACACAGTACATACAACGCCATTATAGTTACCACGCAATGATGATTGTTCTTACATCTAACATAATCTTAAGTATCTAATAACATACTTCTTCTTGTGCGATAAAATAGAAATCTTTTATCGTAACTTAATTCTTTTATCAAATCCTTATAAACTTTGTATTTGAACAGGTGTTTCGTAAGCACAATTAGAACAAACAAAAAATTAAACTTGTTCAACACATCAACTTGAATACGTAAACTACTTTCAAAACTGCATTCAAGACATGAAACACTGTTCTATTTCTCACTGCTGTGCTATTTTTTAGATTTGGGTGTGGACCATTTTGACATACATTTTGCTGACAAAAAACAAAAATTAAAAATTAAAACGTGTGATACTCTCAATTTAATCAACAAATGTTAATCCAGTCTAGAGATGTGTCTGTTACCGGCAATGTATAGAATCCAGGCATTCTATAAAATGCCTAACATCGTTGTATATTTCGAATTATAAAATATCATCTTGTATGCCGTTTCTCCACTATTTAAGTTAGTTAATGTTAGTTTTCTAAAAATAAAATAAAATAAAATTAGGCTTAATTTTAAAACTAACCTAAAGTTTGGCTTTACTATTCCAATGCTAACTGAAGGGCCTGGTGTAAAAGGGTGTTAAGTAACTTTTTTGTCGAAAAATGACTTAAAAGCATTTTCGAATGTGTTAGATGCAATTCTAACCTCATAATTTTCAGCATATGTGCAAAGATATCGGTGCAAGAAGTGTGACGTAGCCCATAGACAACAAAGACAAGTTCAGATCTTTAAACGCGTTTTCCTCGAAATTAACATAAATTATTACAATAAATGTTACTTAACACCCTTTTTACACAAGGCCCTTCAATTTCATACATTGCTTAAACCATGCCGCGGCATTTTGTAGAATGTCTGGTTTCTACACCGATTGTCGGTAACACTTTTACAGAGTTTTTCCACCACCAGGTGGGTCTGTTTGGCGAGTGAAGAATAACACGTTGTGACAAGTCTGAGCTTTTGCTTAAACAGTAGATTTGAGTACCCGAGCACAAACTAATCCCGTGCTATTAGAATAAATTCGGAATACTAATGTAAATATTCACGCTTAAAGCTAATTCTACCACATGGTGGAATGACAAATTAATCAAAACTTAATGTTCCCAACCCATTGTGTAGGTGGCACCTGGCGCAGTTCCACTGGGCGCTTCTAGGCTTCCTACCAAAGTAACATTCGTGCATCATTAATTGAATTTTGACTATTTAAACAAATTAAACAAACGCCAAACCATTACAAAATATTCTTGCAACGATTAAAAATGTCACTCTTAGGTAGGTCACCATTTTTTGGTTGTTTTTGTTTTGTTTTTTTGCCTATGTCGTAGAAGATGGTTTACTTGTTTTTAAATTACGTTTCTGAGGGTTCTACTGCTTCAGAGTTTAGGTAAGTTTAAATTTATTTAAAAAATCGCGTCAAATGAGAAATATGTCTACTAAAAGATTGGCATCAAACGAGAAAAATGTCAACAAAAATCGTGTCAAACGAAGAAAATATCTAACAAGAATCGCGTTAAGCGAGAAATCAATCGAAGCTTTCCTTAGTGACAAAACAATCGCGTTGAAACAAGGAAAAGGAACGGGTCTACCAATTAAAATCGCGTTAAACGAGAAAATGTCTAACAAAAAGCCTACATGTCATTATTTTTAAAGCAAAAATATTGCTAACTAACCTAAACAATTCGATACAAATGGTTATATTTCATCCTTTTTGCTGTATATTTGTTCGTATTATTGATCCATTTTGCATCGCATTAATTTAAAAACAAATAAAATGAAAAACTGCCAAAAAAGTTAGGTATTCTATAACAATGCATGGATTCTACACATTGCCAGTAGGCTAACAGATATAATCATCATCATCATCATCATCACATACCACATTACCGTGTTACGACTAACATTATTTATCCAAAAAAAAAACTAAACCAACATTATTTATCCAAAGGTATGTTCCCTAAAAACCTGTAAATGAGTCGAAATCCCCCCTGATTAACCACCAACACGAGAGGGCATCTCAGCTCAATGGGCATTACCACCCAGAATGGGTTGCTTTTTTCTTATCCTTTGCAAAGGTAATATCCCATGAAAAATGAACAGCTTAGTGCAACATCATCTCATTTCACCATCCAACCACTTCAGGTTGGCGGAAGAAGTAGAAAAAAATAGAAGACCCCCCCCCCATACACATAAGAAAAGTGGAATAAAGTGCAACCCATTCCTGTGGAGAGAACACTACACTTGAGAGAAGATCCTCTTGCTATAGCAACACACAAACAAAACACACGCACACACACAGTGTAAAAGAGGAAGGAAGCAAAAGGAGCAAAGATGGATGAAGCGAACCAAGCGGATATCCGGGATATTTCACCACCATCTTGTAAACACACTTTGGTAGCCAACTCCCCCTCATGTTGGAATGAAGAAAAGCGTGTAAATCTTCAGCTTAAAACCTCATTGTGACTTTGATCAATATGGATGATAAGATGAACCGCCAGGGGTCGTTGAACGTCGGGTTTCCATGTTTCGTAAAAGTTAAACGAGGGGTGAAGAAACGTACGATAAATTTTCTTCCCAATTGTAAACACAACAGTTTTAAACACTGGGTGAAAAACAAACAAAATCCCAGAAGAAAAAACAAAACCGTTGAAACTGCTGTACACGCCATTATGCAAACTGACGTTTTTAACGTTGCTGAAGCGATTACAACTCGCTAAACACCATCAAAACACACTTTGTTATATTAAACACTACGAATGGGGTGAACAGTATGAATGGGTGAAAAGTACAAAATTAAACGATTTCATAAACAGTTACTTTTATGTACTTTATATTTGTTTCACATGTGAGTTCGTGAGTGAGGTCCTAATTGGTCATTAACGTGCCATAAACACTACAAAATCCAAGCCTATTACGGATAAACAAAAATTCGGATAATCTAGAATTTTAATGTATATACCCGGTTAGGTATTAAAAATGCCAACAACGATGTAAAAGTTTTGAAAAAACGTGGACTTTACAAATGTGAAACAAAAAATGAAATGAACAAATATGTATTAACAGTATTAAAGCAGTATTAATTTACAATCGTTCGTTCAATTGTCCATAACTATCGATAATATCAATGATTTTTCGATAATATAGCGATTTTCATATTGAAATGACATATTTTACCGAATTTCGGATCAACCGAAATTTCGGATGAAATCGCGATTCGGATAATCAAGTTTTTGGCTTACTACAAGCGTTTATGTATCCATCGCATAAATCGATAACGGCATTTAGTTCAATGCAACAGAAATCGCATAAATCAAAAATCTAATCATTGAAAAAAAAAACATTAATCGAAAATTCAATCACTGAAAAAATCGAAAAAATCGAAAATCACAATCATTGAAAAATCACATAAATCGAAAATCACAATCACTGAAAAAAACGCATAAATCGAATTTCAAATTACTCTAAATACAGTATACAATGTTATGATAATCACTTTGAGATGATTATTGCTTTTTGATAACACTAACCGGCTGATAACATTAAACAATGGATAAAAAAAATATTTTTGTTTTGGAACCGACTGATTATGATAACACTATGATAACATTATCCGTGATTTTAATGACCGGATTCCACTGTATAAAGCTTAAAACCATTATTAATGTACCAGTATACTTGCACTTGCAAATCATTACACAACTGACGTTTTGTTCTAGGTGCAAAGCACGGGCTTTTTCAACTAGTTTTTTAAAAAATTGTTACATCTTAATGGTAAATCACTTCAAACTATCCCTTCGATGTAATTTAAAATAAATTAATTCGCAATTGGTGTAGTAATTTATAATTTACAGATGTAGTTTACCAATTTACACAACCAATTTATAATTCACGATGGCGTTATTGCAATTATCGTCGACCGTATTATAAATTTCTTTCACTTTGTCTATAAAAGTGCGCACATGTTGATTCGCTATTTTCCTTATTAGATACACATGATTGATTATCGCGTTGAAACGAACAACGTTTAAAGTTTTCAACTTGAAATACAATCTCATCATTTGTAATTACTTATTTTGATGTATTGCAAACTAGTGATGGCGTTTCTTGATTCGTAAACATACACAGGGTGTCCACAACGAAATTTAAACAATCTAATCGCATACAGTTGAAGGAAAATACGTAACTATGAAAGATGGTAGTAAACGTACCAGACTTTCATTTAAAAAATATGACGTCAGTACAACCCTACATGAGCTTTTCTGGTGGCGCGAAGAATGCCTAGGCGGTTGTTTAACTCACACCATGTGTTCTGCAACATTCTGCCAAACATTCCACCATGTCGAAAAATTGTCAGAAAACGTTTGAAATCTTCCAATTAAATTAGAATGCCTTTTATAGTTAAGATGTGTTTATAATTCAGAATTTTTCAAACAAAAATTAAAAGAACAAAACACACGTTTCTTATGCTTTCGTTCACCAACCATCGCTTGTATTGCGTTTGGTCGCTCAGAGTCGCCATTTTGGAAAATGATTGACTGCAGCGCCACTGTGGCTCTGACACGTACAACAAAATTCCCACATAACTTTTGAGTTTCTGCTTTCGTTACACCAACCAACAATCACATTTGTATAACCTGATATGGACAAAATGTTTCCAAATAATTAGATCTTATTGTGAACACCCTGTAAATCCTGTTCACCATAATTCATTTCGACACTCACCTAGACACATTCTCCAGTTATCCTATTCACATAAAAATCCATAATGCATTGACACTCACCTGCAAAATAAGAAAAAAAATTATAAGCAATTTTCAAAAATAAGTAAAGTAAATAAATATATATAAATAACTAGAAGCAGACCCATGCTTTTGCACGGGTGGTATCACCCGATGGGGAAAAGTGTTATTATTATAGTAAAAGCGAAAGCATTATTATGGAACTTGAGACCAACCAACTCTATCTAGTAGCACAAAATGGGGCTAAAGCGTTGTTTACACATACACATAGACCTGGCCTATTCTTATTAGGATGAAACATCAATAATCCATATTAAAAGTAAATTAAAATGCTGTTTAAGCATACTCTTTATAAAGGTCTACTGTCATGTACAGATATACTGTATGTACATACTGTATATAATGCAAAAAATTCATTTTTGATTTCAGCATGTTTCGATTTATGCGAATTAAAACTTATGCAATTCGAGTTATTTCGACATTCAATTTATGCGTGTTTTCAGTAATTCTATTTTGCACGTTTCGATTTATGTTCATTTTGATTTCATGCGAATTTCGATTGAAGCTTATGCGAATTTAAATTTATGCGACCGTTGAGTAATTCGACATTTGGTTTATGCGATGTTTTTAATTTTAATTTAATTTATTTACAAACAACAAGGTTCAACATATACAATTTATAACTTTTAGGTGAACTTTGAAACAAAATGAATAACATTAATACAATTGCAGTTTTGAGTAATTCTATTTTTGATTTCTGCAAATTTCGATTTATTTATTTATATATGCGATTTTTTTTATAAATTGGACTTAATGCAGTTTTTGATTCATGCGAAGTAGTTCTACTTATGCATTTTTTGTGTATTTGGTACATTGGACTATACAGTATCTAATTGTTATAAAATGCAAAATCTTCCTCCTCCTCCTCACCAGTTAACCTCCTCCAACTAACGAATATTGCGCAGCAATATGAGCTAAAAGAATAAATAACTTTCCCGTCATTTTTGACGGGCTATTCACTAGTCTTCTAATAAACGACTGTAGATGACAGTATACGTTTAATTCCCAGCTCAGAAACTCACCTACTTACAAGTGAAGCTAATATAAAGAGTATATAAAAAAAACCACATACATTCATGAAATAGTGATGTACCTCAAATTACATGTTATCAATTTTAATGGATCATTTCGAGACTACCATAAAATTTCAAGCACCATTACACACAACAAAAAACTACATACCAATCGTTATATTAAACAAAAAGTCATAACTAAGACATGTCTTTAAAAAAATGTCCAACACATATACTCGTATACAGTATAAGGTCCATATTATTCTACAGTATTTATGAACTACCGAATATGTTTTCAGTAGATGCATTATCCAACTCGTAGAATTTTTGTCGAAACAACATTTTGTGCTAACACACATTATAAATGGACGTTCGTCGGGTGTCAGAGAGACTGGTCAGGCTGCTAAAAGTGTTATCGCATAGAAACACCTTGTATATTATTGACCGCCCGCTTGTCTGTCTCCGACGCCACAAACGTTATAAAATGGTGTTTCCGTGGTTGACGACCAGTGTTCATTGACACGAAATAAAACGACAACATGCCAGTTGCAGACGTGTGAATTGCAACAAATTCACCAACGAGCACGACTAACTACGTGATAAAGAGTTGCGTTGTTTTGCAATACGTCACTACTGAAATCCAAACGTTTTGTATTTAAAAATAAACATACTTCCACATTCAGTGGATATGTGACCGGCAATGTTAAAAAATATTAAGCCTAAATATTTGGGTCTAAAATTTAAATCAAACCTAAACTCTTGCATTTACGTAACTGTTCCAATGCTAATTTCATACTTTGCCAAAAGAGGCTCGGCATTTCTATACAATTCCTGGATTACAGTATATACAACGCCCGTTTCAGAGATAATGTATCCCATACCTAATACCGATACCACCAAAATACGTTCATGTAATTAGTGTTTTTAATATATAACCCGGGAATTGCTTCGAATGTTGACTTGTTCAGTTTTTTTTCTCTCCTCCATTACTTTATTAATCGGAAAGGTTGTTCTTTTCATTCACAGAAGTTTCCATTGGCTG
>JAQIWH010006699.1:0-12456 GCA_034695005.1 Cryptops parisi
TACACAACTTTTTTATTTGGCGTTTTGTGGTGTTCTGATTGATATTATTTTTAGGGTACAGTACCCCAACAATAATAACAACCGGAACACTTTTGGAAATTTTTATTAACAACCGGAACAGCGTTCCGGTGCGTTCCGGTCCAATTCGAGCACTGTCCCAACCCACAACATTACATTCACTTATAAAGATGAAATTACAGGGTGTTCCTGAAAGGTCTAGTCAATTTTTAATCACAAATACCATGCATCAAAAACAAAACATAACAACCCATACAAACCTGGGTCCAGAAATGCTTCCCTTCCGAAATGACACAAGACATATAAATGCACAAGTCTATTGTCACACAATCGCTGTAGGTATGCATTTCTGGACTTATGTTTATATGGATTTTTGGCTTTGTTCTGATGCGTAGCATCTGCCATTTAAATTTGACTAGACCTTTCAGGGACATCTTCTATAATGAAAGATTTCCTCTGTTTACAAAAGCATTGGACCAAGCCGAACAAGACAACTACGTTCAAGATATGCAAGAAACACGAGAACTTCTTCGCTACCACATCGCCCCAGGGAAGTTCTTGAAAGACACCATCACGGATAATCAAAAAATACAAACCCTGGATGGTAGAAATAATTTACGCGCAAGAATCTACAGAAAGGTAAGTTTGCTTTTTTCTTCAAATGTTTTTAATTGTGGGCTCATGCCAGATGGTTGCTAAACTATCATTGAAAATGCTATTCTAGGGATGTGGCATTGAAACTGCAATGATGGAAAAAACCGACATCGTAGGATTGAATGGTGTTCTTCACATCATCGATAAGGTCCTGAAACCACCAAAGAACAACATTTTGGATGTCCTACAGAACGATGGAAATTACACGTATGTTTGTCATTTCCAAGTATCTTGATTCGTGTGATTTCACCGACATATGTAATGAGTAAAATTCTCTCAGATGGCTTTTAAAATTTTTTGAAGATATACAGGATGTTCTTAAAAGGTCCGAGTCAAACTTTAACCACACATGCGTCTCAACAAAGCAAAAAATAAGTATAAACATGAGTCCAGAAATGCTTCCCTTCCGAGACAACATAGGGCGAAGTCACGTGGAAGTGACTGCATAAGCCTAATGAATGTCTCATAATCACTGCAGCTATGCAAATGAGTATGCATTTCGGGACGCATCCTTATATGGACTTTTGCTTTTAATTGGAAGCGTAGCATCTGTGGTTAAAAATTGACTAGAGGACCTTTCAAGAATACACTGTATATAAATCCTTTTATCTAAGTCAAACCAAATTCTGCTTTTAAAAATAGAAAATTCTGCTTTTTCTGCTCTTTAAAGTTTTTACACCTAATTTTCTAATTTGGAGTAAAAAATATACATGTGTAGAATTCACAGCATTTTATCCATCTCGTTCTACATCTACCTTGTCTTTGCATTGCATGTTATATGCAAGTCAAACCATTGGTTTTCAATTTTTAGATGATTTATTAAAATAATTAATTTTAGATAGTTGTATTGAACGTTTTGACCGAAAAAAAACATAAAAAGATATAACTAAAGCTGTCCATTTTGAAAATTGGCCGCCATATTGAATTCTAGATGATTTTTCAGGGACCTCTCTCTAAAATGACTTGTTTAGGGATAAGTAGAAGTGTGTAAGTTACATCTTGATATCACAAGCTGCTAGATGCTTATAGAACCAACTAATAGGGGAACATTGCAGAATCGATGATCTTTACTTCTGATTTGATTTATTTTTGTTTGTTGTTTGTTTGCGGACATAAATAAGCTTTTCTGCTTCTTTTTTTCTACTGATTGGAGTTCATTCTGCAAAATCTGCTTTTTTGCTTTACCGGAAGTGAAATAAATGCACTTTTCCATAGGACAGAGCATTTTAGACCATTTCAGATAGCAACCCAGGGTGTGTTTTCATTCTGTGCAACCATTCTGATTTTGGGTTGCCTTAATCCTAAATCAGTAAATGTGCTGAACTATTTTTGATTTTAAATAGCATCATCTCTGAAGCAATCCAGAAGGTGAGCAAAAACGATCCCGAATTCCTGAACTCTTCAAGGTTTAGCGGCGGTAGCATGACATTCCTTGCGCCATCTGACGAGGCGTTTAAAAAACTGGGAGACGCTGAACTTCGCAACATAATGCGTGATACATCAGTTTTGAAAAAAGTAAGAAACGAACGCTTTACTAACATGTACAACTCGGTACAATGTAACATGTACAATCCAACGGATCGTTTCAGATTCTGAACAATCACATAGTCGAAAACATGTACTCAAGCAACTCGTTCCGGTCGGAATGGCATTACACCGTGCAGACAAAACAAAGTTCGTTAGACTTTCAGAAGAAGTCCCACCAACTACACATTGGAGATGCGCACGTCACGCAGCCCGACATCGTGACCAAAGAAGGCATCGTGTACACTGTCGATGCAGTATTAATACCCCCAGAAGTCACTGCCAACGTAGCCATTACAAACCGCCGCAACAATCCACGTGCCAACCAACATCTGCGCCGTCAGAAGAATAAAAAACGTGACAAAAAGCAAAACACCCGCGACAAACAACGAAACCGCGTTCAGCGGTTTTAAAACTAAAACAAAATCATTGTACTGGTTGTTCCATTTTTAAATCGATTTGAATATAAACACTATTTGCTTTCCGAACACAGTAGGCCTACAGCAAAAATTCAGCAAATTTTATAGCATAACAAAATTCTGGTCACTCTGTACAGTTTAAGATGGATAAAAATAATGGCTTTTACTGTGTTGCTTATAATAGCAATAATGAACAAATTCTACGTTAAAAATGGAACACTCATTATATATGTTGACATTTTAATTTTTTTTTGCATATATATATAAATATATAAATATATATTTAACTATGTTTTTTTTTTATGGGGTTACAAATGTAAATAAATTTCAAACCTTATAATACTTGTAAATTAAACTTCTGTTTTAACATCAATTATTTTTTCCATATAAAATGCACGTTATCTCTCGACGAGATAATGATTTTTCGCTTTGGTATTTCAACCGAGGAGTTGTGTGGAAAAACAACGTAAATCTAATTACGTCGTTATTCCTTAAAATGCATATATTGAATCGTTTTTAGACCAGTCTATAGCATAAAAAACATCGGGTTGCATATAATTTGCACTTTCGGACTCTTGGGAGCAAGAATATGGAACCATACTATTGTAAATCTAAAAAATTTTCCTTCTATAAATATACAGTTGACAGGAATTTCTTTCAATCTTAAATTTGAAGATGCCAAAAGTTTTTGCCCATTTTCTCAGAACTACATTTTTTGAGTTACTCATTTATTCCAACTCCTCAATTGAAATTGGCTTTGTTTTCTGGCATTATGAGAAAAAATCATTATTGAACAACAATGCATAAAATAACAGAACGAACGATTTTTTAAATCATTGTGTGAAACGGCGAACCGAATCACGCTGTTGTTCTGTTCATATTGTTTTTAACAAACGACAAATGTTCTTCGTCAATTATAATAAACGTCAGCAAAACTTGTACTCGCTTGGAGCAAAACCCGGTTTATTAGAAAATTAGAATAAGCAAAGCATGTATTTTTTTATATACTCTATTAAGTACACACATAAAAAGCATCATCAATTCGTTACAATAGTCTAAAAGTAACTGCTCACAAAAAATATACAAAAAAAAAACACAACCGAAAAACTTTTTTTTTTAAAAATAATTAACATTTCTGGACTCAAAACAATCGATATGTACACATTCAAAGCCCTTTAAAGTACATAATTTTTGTTTTGTTTTTTAATTTTAATAACCTTTTTGTTTTCGTTTTTTTAATATAAGCTAGTTTTTTTCATAATTCGAAGAAAATCATCTTGATTGATTTCTCCGTCGCCATCTCGATCGGCTTCATCGATCATTTCCTAACGACCAAGAGAGACGCCGTTTTATCGATTCAACATCGTTTCAAATTTCCGACCCAAAACTATCACTATTATACAAGGTGTCCCCAATGAGATTGGAAAATCCATTGCCGGTATTTATTTTATACCAGGATATACAAATGCAGTGATGGGCTTTAACTACTAGTTAGATTACTTTTACAGTAATTACTGGGTAGTTATAACTACTTTATGTAAAGTGATTACAACTATGTAGGTCAATTATTTTACATGGTAGTAAACTACGTAGTTGAACTACTACCAATAATGCTAATAAATAACTACTGTAATTTTTCAGAAATTTGCAGTGACTCTGTAGAGTGTCTTTTTAGTATGGCAAGTCAACTACTTACACCGATAAGGTGTAAGATTTCAGACAAATTGTTTGAAAAAATGGTTATTTTGCATGCATTCCTCCATGCTATGTAAAGCTAATCAGCCAAAGTCGAAACAAATAATAATATGACTATTGAAACATTTAAAAATAATGTCAACTTTTTATACTAGCCAGTTGCCACAGTGGAGAAGTAGTTAAGAAAAGTAGTTACAATTACTCAATTACTCTTTTAAAGTAGTTCGAAAAGTAATTGTAATTACTTTTACAAAATTGTAACTAGTAGTTAACATTACTTTATTTAGTAGTAGAATTACTTTTAAAGTAGTTGGTGCCCATCACTGTACAAATGTGACGCTTGGTAGAACGAAAGCAAAAACTCAAAAAATTTTATGTAGGAATTTTGTAGTGAATGACAGAGCCACAGTGACGCTGCAGTCAGTCATTTTCCAAAATGGCAACTCTGAACGACCGAGCACAGGTGGTGTGGTGGTATGCAGAAAGAATGTAAATCACATGGAATATTTCAGACAAGTTAGACTTACAACTAAACAATGTTCACGCCACTAAAGCATTCATGTGGAGGTGCACTGATATTTTTTTATGAAACTGATAGGTTCACTATTATTTGCGAATTAAGTCATGATTACTTATAAACATTAGATATGTTGATTGTGGAAAACCAAGTCACAGGAAAAAAGTCAAAACAAGAATATAGCCACAGGTAACTACAATAGATATGGTGGTTACCTTCAAACTGTATGTGATTAAAATGTTTAGATCTCATTGTGAACACCCTGTACTTGTCTACTACTACTACTACTATTCCTTACCTGTAATTCTTCATCTGTCAAATTTTCACCGAGTTCCTCCGCCACTTTCTTTAGATTTTTGAAAGAAATTTTCCCCGTATCGTCCGAGTCAAACAAGCGAAACGCTTTAAGAATCTCCTCGTTCGTGTCCTTTTCCGTCATTTTTGTGGCCATCAATTTCAAAAAATCTTCAAAACTAATTTTACCTGCAGAATAAAGTTCTAGGGCTGCTTATTTTTAAAATTATATAGGGTGTTCCTACTAGTCAAATTTTAACTACAGATACAACAAAAAGTTCATATAACATACATAGTCCGGAAATGCTTTCATTTGCATACCTACAGAAATTATGCTACAACAGGCCTATGCAATTTTTATTTTAAAAATCTAACAGTCCGAATGGACCAAAAAATAACAAAATGGTAGTAGAACACAATACAAACCAAAATAAGTACCGGTATTTAACAACAAAGATTGACGTGGTTAGATAGGTGGCGATCAACTGGATCAAAAACATTTCATTTTGAAGCTTCGAATGAAAACTAAGTTTTTGTATGTACATTATGCAACTTCAACCTATGTTATCTCAGAAAAGAAGCATTTCAGGACCCATATTTATATGGGTTGTTTGCATTTTTCTTTAGTTGCACAGCATCTGTGATTAAAGTTTGACTAGACCTTTTAGGATCATCCTGTACAACGTTTCCAACATAAAATTAGTATTTTTCAATTACCTTTGCCTTCTTTATCGACTTCTAAAGCCATTCTCTTAATTTCTTCTTTTTTAGGTTCAAACCCAAGAGCACGCATTGCAACCTAATTTAACAATATTAACAAATCTTGATTCAAATCGTCATCTTATAATAATAAGCATGTTGACAATTATAAAAATAACATTCACCTTTAATTCCTTAACGTCAATCGTGCCTGTACCGTCTATATCGAATAAGTTGAACGCCTCCCTAATGTCTTGTTTCTGATCTTCAGATAGTTCTAAATTTAAACCTTGTTTCTTTTTCTGTGTCATCACGCTAAATGATTGAGGATGGATATGTCGAGTTCAGTATAACAGGTACCTGCAACAAATAATTTAGCTTCATCAATATGTGAAATGTTAACAACCATTCTAACGCATCAATACTATGTGATAAACATCTTGTAAAACACACTTTTAAAAAATTTATCGTACAGTGGAATCCGGTAATGCGATTACTTTGGGACTAGACTAGTAGCCAAATTTTTAATAACAATAACTGACTGATAACATTAACCAATGGGATAACAATACTAAGTTAAGATAAGAAAAGTCAGTGTCTTGAGACTGGTTGATCATGATAACAATAACCGATTGATAACATTATCCGTGATTACAATAACCGGATTCCACTGCATATTATACGTAATGTAAAATAAAATAATTGGTACTAAATTTGCAGATCGTTATTATATTGAATGTTCGTAAAATCGAATGTTTGTAAACAAAATGTTGCCTATATTTAGATAAAACTGCAACTTTAATTAAATAACTGAACTCAAAAAAAAACTTTGAATATTAGCAATGAAAACAGTACAAAATAATGCAAAATATGTTACATTTTATATACATGGAAAATGAGATTAATATTCATAGGAAATCCAGTTTGAATAATAGACAATACATTCAAATTATTTAATAATGGACTACAATTTGTATTATTATATTTTCTACAAAAGATTTGACAGCTCCATGGCTCCAAAATGGAACTTACATGAGAATATATGGATAAGATATTATGCAACCTGGAAGACTAGTTTGGAAGGAACCAATAGTTTTTTTTAACTTTCTATTGAAGTTGTGTTTTTAGAATTGTGTTGTAGTCGTTTACAATTTCTTGTAACCATTACCAGAGATTTCATTACGTGCAGGCAAGCCTTTCTGTTCCCCAGGAAGCTTTTTATATCAAAAAGATTTTCTACTTCCCATCTGCAGCAGATGTTGCATATACCCGTGAAAATAGAAATTCACCTTAGTGCTGCCAACTCTAAAACCTGGAAAACCCTATGATTAAGAACCGGGTTTACTTTGGCTACGTTCACGTTGGACGCTTTTTTGCTAAAAACGCTCATAAACGTCCAAAAAGAGTCGATAAGTTTGTTTAATATACACAGAACCTATATTGGTTATCGACTATATTTAGAACTTTATGAGCGTTTTTAGCGAAAAAGCGTCTGACGTGAACGTGACCTTCAAATGCTTTGAGTAATTTTAGCGCAAAAAAACATCTAAAAATATTTGAAAAGGTGTACATTATAAAGTGTACAATATAAGTTACAAGAGTCACCGATTGTTTTTGGACGTTTTTTTGTGCTGAAAATAGTGAAAAACTTTAGTTGGAAATTTAAACCAATAGTCATCTTCCAGTGAGATTCGAATATCTCTTGTACACTTCGACAACCATCTTTTCATCGATCTACCGTCTGCTTTTGCAGTCCACAGCACAGACTTCGGGTTCATTTTTATTCAAAAAAATATGGCAAACATGGACGAGATCGAGACTAGAAAGTTTCTTGGCGAAATGGAAAACATTCATAAATCACACGATAAAAGGCTATTAGAACCGGTAATTCGATACAGTACTTAACACTTCAAGGAAAATCATTTTCGAACCTCAAACAAGTATCATAAAAATATGCCTTTACCTTGCATGTTTCAGTGATAAGACATATGGCTCATGCCTCTGAATAAGTTACTGTGTAGAATGTTTGGTATTTTATAACTATGACATATCAGCTTTAAATTTGAGAAATTATAAATAATAAAGCATATTTGTTTTTTCAAATAAGCAAATTATTTTTGTACATAGGTAAAATTACCGTGGTTTTATTGTTATTTACATTATGTATCCAGCCTATGTCTTGCCTTGGAATCGAATGTCAAAAAGTATCGATTAGTAATTGGCGAATAACGATACTTTGAAACACTATTTTGTTACAAAATTCTTCATGCGGTGTTCTTTCATTTTTCCAGTTGCCTTCGATGGATATTTCTAAATTAAGTGACGAAGAGCGATGGCGGTACGTGCAACGGCGTGCAGTGTCGTTAAGTAAGACGTGAGTGTCGTAAGTTTTTTTGTGTTTGATAAACTATTTTTCAATTGAAGATACGAACACATACAGATGCATGAAAAACATCGCGGTCATGACGGAATGCATCTCATCATGATAATGATATTTTTTGTCACGTTACTCTTCGCCCAAGTGGCGGTCATAGAATGGAAAAGGCGTCATCATAAATCATACCAGGTGTTTGCTTATCGTTTAAGAAACACTTAAAATGGAGAAACAAATTACAGTAGCGTGTCAATTGTCCATTGGTTATTTGGGGGATGTTGTTAAACGGTGACTATGGTTAATAATAAATTATATTTCATTTATAGCATGGATCTCTATCTAATTTTTAAATAAAATAGGAAAAATTATGTTATTTTTTACATACGACATTTTTGTTTTTTTTTAGTTTCAAATCTCTAAACAAAATTTGAAATGCGTGAATTAAAAAATGACTGTAGAGAATTGACAACCTACTATATGTACATGTTGACGATGCACCAAGTAAATAATTAATCTTGTTTGTAGATAATGTCGCTAATTGGTATGTGGTTAATTCCGACCATGATAAGCATGCACAACGGTTGGTGGCGTTTTGTCATCATTTGGTGCATATATACTGTGCTGACGGGCCTGGTTGTCCAGAAAGGCCTGAGGAAACCCATATCTGGGACGACACCTCGGTACACATTTTTTAATATATTTTTGTGTTACTCGACGATCGTAGTTTGTACTAACGAGTATCTTTTGATTCTGCTAGAACGGTGTACAAGTGGTTCTATTTACTTCATAAGCTTAGTTACGGTTGTGGCGTGCTGGGCCATTTTATTGTGATACTCACTCTATTGGGGTTGGCTCGATTTTTTAACGGCCAACCCAATCACTGGATGGACATTGGATTAAACTGTCTCTTTTACGGACTGTACTACGGGGTCCTTGGTCGAGACATTGCAGAGATTTGTACAGATATCATGGCATCTCACATAGGGGTGAGTTACGATTCTCTTAGTATCCACTTCCTTTCATATTTTTAACGCAAGGTATTGCCCCTTTTGAATCTAGTAGTATGTATGTATTTCGTGGAGTTAGTTATATCTGTTGTTTTAGTATTATACCCCATCTGGGATTCCATTACGGAGGCTAGAACCAAATGTTTGCGCAGTGTGCGGTAACAAGATTATTGTGATGAACAACGAAGACAGCATTGTCGAGAAAACTTACAAATTAACGTGCAATCATGTGTATCCTTTGCGACGTTGCGTGTTTATTTTGTTGAAAGATTTGAAAATAGGTTATATGCTTTAACACTGATGTCTAGCTTTCATGAATTTTGTATAAGAGGATGGTGTATCGTTGGCAAAAAGCAGACCTGTCCGTACTGCAAAGAGAAAGTGGATCTTAAAAGGATGTTTTGCAACCCGTATCCTTTGTGCGTTTAGTAGCCAATTGGCAGAGACGTTAGATTTAATAGTACATTTTAAGTTATAGACAGTATTGGAGAAAGATCTAGATTAGAGATAGCATTTTGTTTTAGGTTTTTTTGATAGATTAAAAGATAATCTTGGTTGCAGTTTATCGACTGTGTAGTCAACTTTTAAAATTATGCTAATCCTAACAGTAGGCTAATGTTTTTGCTATCAACTTTCACTGTCATTATGTTAATTAGTTTGTCATTATGCTAATTTCGTTTTTATGCAACTTTGATTATTGGATGAAATGTCATAGTATTAGTATATTTTATATATATATTTTTTATATCATATAAACTTATATGAGCTACTTTTTAAATTATATATTTTTATATTATATTTATATTTTTTATATATTATATTTTTATATTTTATTTATATTTTTTATATATTATATTTTTATATTTTATTTATATTTTTTATATATTATATTTGTATATTAATATTTTTATATGTTATACATAAATCTATGGTAGTTTGACTATATTGGATCGTATTAAACCATACCGAACTAAGTCAAAAAAACTTCAAATTGCAAAAACGATGCTTTTACACACGGTTTGTCCATAGGATAGCATGCTATTTCGATTGATTCATAGTGCTATGTAACACTAATTGGCCCAGCGATATGATTCTTAGTCTATGCCTAGATCGTGACTTACTTGCCTCATTTCATGCATTAACTCAGAAACTGTAACGACTGTAAAGTGAGTTAGTTCACTATGGTTAGACACAATCCATAAGTGATGATTTTGTTAGTAGTTTTATTAGTAATTGATAAGTAAATTGTTGCCTACACAGTCAACTCTCAGTTTATGAATGTTCACTTTCACTGAACAATCATAGACAGGAGTGTTCAATTTGTGAAATTGAACAAATTCTGTTGTTCAATTTCACTATTTGACAAATTTTAACACTCCCTAGAACAAACATAACTATTCATACAAATATCTTGTTTTTGTTGTTTTCTCATTTTAATTTACGTTATATAGCTCATGACATATACAGTCGACAGAAACACATAAAATACTACATCATATCATACAAGATCATGGGATAAGATGAATGTACCAATAGTAGGCCACTTAAGGACGTACAATCAAATAGCATAAGAAGTTAAGGAAACCGTGAGATGAATATACTTTATAACATACTCCCCTTATTCATTAAAATAATCTCATTGAATCGAAAAACAATGCTTTCACAATTTTATAAAAATAAAAGGCCCCTACGGCCACTATTGGGACAATTGTAAAAATGATGACCCTAAAGTGGGCCACCTCTCAAAAATGTATCCCTCTTTAATATTATGTTTTGTATTCATTGTGTACAATGAAATAGAAATACCCAATGAAATAGAAGTGACATTTCAATACAAAATTTAATGTACTCTTGAAGAAAAAAATACTGAATGAACTACAACTTGGGGGGGGGGGAATTTACACTGCTCAAGAAGCTTGTTTTAGACTTTTAAAGATGAGCGTTAGGTACCGCTACCTTATTCAGCACATGATTTTACGATTCAAATCTCAGTTAACGTATGCAATCATGTCTTAAAAGCTCAGAAAAGCAAGATACACGATTGTAATGGACAATATCTTGGAACAAAACTTGTCCATAAACCAAGAGTTGTCTGTACCGATCTTTCCAACACTGTCGTAGTATCCTCGTCACTTGCAATTTTTGGTGTGGCAAATCGTCACAACTTTGGCGTCGGCTTCTTGCCCGGTTGTAATTGGTTGGGCAAGAAGCTGCCATCACAAATGGCTTCACTTGTCACACCAGAAATTGCATGCGATATAAATGCCTTTTAGTATTGAAATAATCTTAACTCTGTATACAGATGGGAAAAACCGCACGTGTTCTACGGACAGTTTTTAGACTGGATTCGCTACTTTGTCGTGTGGCAACCCATGATAATTTTTGTGGTGCAAGGAATCAATTGGTTTTTTGGCTTAGAATAATTATTTATCACTTAGATAATTGGAAATTGTAAAACTTTGAATCATGAAAAATGATTTTAATACAAATATTTCCTAATACAAAAAGATACAACTCCGAAGCCGCAAGAAGTAACATTTATTTTCTCATGAAAGCTATTTTCTAATTTAAGTTGCAATATTTTTATTTTATTTATATTTTTTTTTTATGAAGAATATTTTTCAAACAATTTTTTTTTTTTTTGTATGAAATGATTTCCTAATTACGTTATAAATTAATTTTTTTGCAAGTCATCAGTGCCACAATCTTGTCAAACTATAATAATTGCAGTCATTTTTTGTTTTTCATGTACATCAGCTTTTGATTTCACTTAAAAATGTAGAAGTCGTTCACTGTTTCATATTTAAAGAAAAAAGGCTTAATTTACAGTTGGCGTCGAGGAGAAAGCTCGGCCCGTACATAACGTTAAGTCACGATGTCCTAGTTAAAAAACGGATAAAAATAACCGAGAATTATTTTAAAAACAACTTTTACCTTTACTGACTGGTACGATTTTGATGAAAACTCAACATTTTGCCTACTGCACTAAAAGGCTTTATAAATTCCCTTGATAAAGCCTTTTAAGTACAGAAGGCGAAATGTTGAGTTTTCATCAAAATTGTACCCAGTCAGTGAAAGGCGGGGAAAGTTTTTAAAATGATTTATCCATTTTTTAACTGCTCGGGGTGCAGAATTTAAAATTTAATATGTTGTCCTGTATGTATGTATGATGCGATTTTGTACGAATTTAAAAATTCCCTATAAACTTGCAATTGGAATCGCAATAAGATACGGATTTTGTATTTTATTCCAGTA
>JAQIWH010006700.1:0-12455 GCA_034695005.1 Cryptops parisi
GTATTTGTGGATATAGTTTATGGATATATCAAATTAAAGTTGATTACCCCCTGTCATAAATTTAAAAAAATGAATATGTATATTAAATAATTAATTTATACTGCACTGTTAATATGAATTGTAACAATGAAAAATTTTATTTAGAAATAAAAGCCTTTTTTTAGAAATTTTTTTTTGTAATACTTATTTTATGTGAAAAACACAAATTACAGGAAAATAGTAGAAAAGATATAACGATAGACGTGTGATGATCTGTGGCGCTAGTAATTGTTGTTTTTAACTAACTTGAACCTTAATTTAGGATGTCTGTGGGTATGGTTGTTGGTTAAAAAAAACAATTTTTACTAACCTAGACAAACATACTCATAGACACCATGATTGTAGGAAATAAAGTCAAAAGAAAAAAAAAGTCCAAGAGAAGAAAGTCAAAAAAAGAAGTCAAAAAAATATAAAATGTATTGTAGTGAACAAAATAAAAGAAAAAGTACGGTAGTTTAAAAAATAAAAGAAAAAGAAAAAAGTCAAAAAAATTTTTTGACGTCTTTTTTTTTTTTTACTTTGTGTTTTTTGTCTTGTTTTTGACTTTTCTTTCTTTGATTTTATTTCCTACAATCAGACATCATAGCTTATTGAGACAGTTTAAATTAGTTAAAAATAATAGCAATTACTAGCGCCACAATCGTGTTTACCATGCAAACCTTAAAAGTACCAAAAAATTATATATGTTACAAGTAATGTATTGTACGTATATTATCCAGGCAATGTATTCAATGCCAAAGCTAGTTTAGGCCATGTGTGAAATTAACATTGGATTAGTTATGTTAAGAAAAAACTTTAGGTTCGATTTAAATTATTTTATTTTCATGTTGTTAACTAATCTAACTTAAAACTGATCTAAAAAGCTTTATACAAAATGTTATTTCATACTTTGTTATGCATTGTATACAATACATTGTATATATACATTACTTGTAACATATACATAAAAAAATTCCATTTACAAACTACTTAAACATAATTTGACACATCATTAATTTACGACCAATGGAGGGCATGTCGTAACACGAATAGGTCATTACTCAATGACGTCGCTAAGCGAGGAATCACTATTAGTATTACCGATTACGATGTGTCAGTAATATTAATAGCTGTCCTCCTCCATCAAATCTTCACTATTACCACCACCGGTTTACCGTGTAGGCCAGCCTGCACCTCCTACTCAACAAAGTGGCACTCGTGAGACTGCGCGTTCGACGACAACTGCGCATGTGCGAATAAACTTGAGTCTCAGTTGAAAAGCAAAGCTTTTCCGAGAACGTCGAGTGTTTCGGCGGGCGGCGACAAGTGAGGCCGCGGCCGAGCACTTCGGTTGCCGGTGATGAACACCGTGTCAACATTGTCACACCAAAAAATTGACCGAAAGAAAAATCCTGGCTCACTATATTATACACATAAAAAAAAATATGTTTTAGTTCCTCGCCGGTGACTGCCTTGTCGTTCTGTTTATTTTTCGTTTTCTCGGAAAAGCTGAGAAAAAAAAGTTAAAAGTTGGGAGGAAAAAACACAAGCTTGTTGACAACAATGACAAAACAACAAGAAATCAAATGGTGTGTGATGAAAAATGACAAAAGAATGATGTCTACAGGAAACCATTATGTTAGGTAAGCAATGTGTCTTTTTTTTTGTGTGTGTTTAATAAATTGTAGGGAATTTCCAGAGATTCTGTCTTGACAAGGTGTCAAATGTGTTTTGCTGTCAAAATATGTTATTGAATAAAAATTGTTGTTCATAATGCTCGTTTAAACTATATATGATATTTAATATTATTTCAATGCAAAATCATTCACGTTACATAGATTTTGGCAATGACGTCAATCACGTTAAATTACAGCAATTATGTAAAATTATCTAATAAATAGGACGTCTTCTTTGATAAACGATAAGCTATTTAAAATGACAATTTTAAATTCATTACACAAAATATTAAATACGTTAATTTTATTTTAATTTTTCGCTTTACGATTTTAGTATTTCCTTTAAAATGTACTTCATTTTATTTTAAAATTCAATAAAGCATTCATTAGATGAATAACTTAAATATTAAGGAAGTCTGATATATTAATATTTTTAATGTATTAGGATCGTGTCATATTATAACATCTTATTTCGTGACAAATTTAAGCCATGTCGTTCGAAAACAATTTTCAAGAAATAATTTTTAAATTGATTGAATATTTTTAAGTCCATTAATTTTTAATTCTCTTTCCTGCTAAAATTTTTATTTCCAATTTTTTTTTCTTGTTTATCCTTATTATTAAACCAAATGAAATTCTTCATTGAAATCATTTTTTATTGAAGGCAAATAGAAAATGACGAAAATAACTTTCTTCTATGAATCTAATTTTTTCAACAAATAAAATTTGAATTTTGATTCTATGAATTAAAATTTTCATCATTTCAGTGCAAACAAAGTTAACACAATTGATGCCATGAAAAATAAACAGTACGCTTTACATAAGTTATTGTTGATGTCAACTAGTTAAACATTTACTAGATCACTTTATACAATATATTGATAGGTTTAAGCATACTGTTTATTGATATAAATTGAAACTTGAACAAGATCTTCAGTATAAAAATAATTAATATTTTGAAAATATTTCAAGGACAAATGCAATGACAAAAATTAAATGACAAATGCTATGGGTACACTAAAAACTAGACTATCCCAATCGCGATAATCCGAAATTTTGGTTTATCCGAATTAAGTAAAATATGTCATTTTAATGAAAAAAAAAATTGATGGTACTTTCCGGTTATAGCCGGGGCAGTCTGATGTTGCTATTGCTCTTGTTTATTTTGCAGGTTAAGTTAGGAAAGCAAAACAATATACGTTTAATACGTTTCTTTGTTTTTTCGAACCTAACCTGCAAAATGAACCCATAACTAAGTACAAGCAAATAGCAACATCAGACTGCCCCGGCTATAACCAGAAAGTACCAAAGTGATACATTTTCGAAAAAAAATCATTGGCATCATTGACAGCTATTGATAATGTATCAAGTAAGTGATTGTATGTTCACACTGTACATGTTGTTCATGAAATGCTCACGTTTTTTAATTTGTACAACGTTGTTGGCTTTTTCAACTACCAAATCAGGCATATACATTAAAATACCGTATTATTCGAATTTTTGTTTATCATAACCAAATAACAATTACTTATTTTACGATGAGTGATAAACTAGGTGTATTTTTTAACTAACCTAAACTAGTATGTATACCCACAGACACTAGTTGGAGTTTGTTAAAACAAACAAAAGTGTATTAGTTCCAACCAGTAGCGTCCTCAACGGTGAATGGTCGTTAAGACACAAATACTATGTTATGAAATTATAATGTTATGTATGTTATTATTATAATTATTTATATATATATATAAATAATAATGTACATATACTGTATATACAAACATACAGCAGGCGATCGTTTTTCATCTATCAAGCGTAAAAATAGACAAGTTATAATACACGAAGCAATAGCATTGATGCCGCTGTTTGTATTCAGCATAAACAAGACGCATTTGTCAGCTTCTTGATAAACATTTTAACATGGACACTAGTCTATGGGCACTAGTCCAACACTTCTCATGGAGCCATCACAACTTTGGTACCAAATTTCGGTTTAAATCGGTTCAAGAGCGCACAGACAGACACGTGAAGAGAATAGCTTATCTCTAATATACAGTGAGGTCTCTTTTTATGCGTTCCGCAGAAAACCACATATAAAAAAAAATCGCACAAAATAAGTTTCTGCGATAATTGAAGGCTTGTCCAGAATAACGTTGCATGTAACAGTTGATAGTTTTGAGTGAATGGCAAAAGAAGTATCCAGCAACACATTGATCGTCACAAATTAGGTGCCCAATTTTGAAGCAATTATATGTATGTTTTAAGTACGTATAAGTTTGTCTATTGACAGCACTAGCTAGGCTCGTATATGAGGCACAGTTTTCCATAATAATCCCAATATTGAATTTTGGTAACATACAACGTTATTCCGGCCAAGTCTTCAATTTGTGCGGACATTTGAAGTTTGTGGTCTTATTTCAGCAATAGCAGATGCAACACGATTTAAATAGTTGAAAATTCAAACTATTTTGAAAATTCCAAAATAAATTGATAAGTGCTCTTAATGTAATAAATGGGGAATCACCGAAACACGCTATCTGAGTAAAGGTAAACAGTACGACCAGTACAACCCCCGATTTTGCACCGCATATCTTCAAAACCGCATTAAAAAAGATCTCATAAAAAGAGACCTTGCTGTGTATAAAAAATGGAAGTTCGTTTGCTCTTTTTGCACTCTTGGGCCCTATGACCGATCAGGACCAAACTTGCATAGTAACGCTTTGGAAACTAAGTGAAATTAAGTAACTGGTTTTTAACCCCCACTAACTTTGGAGAGGCTAGACCCTCAACTCAGACCCTCAATTTCGTCTCTTAACTGATAGCTTTACTGCACTTTAACATTTTTACGTCTTGTTGTATGCCGTCATTGTCGATCTTTTTTTCATTACCACGCACTCATACAAGGGAATTAGCTAATTCACTTTACTTTATTGTATTTATTATTGGTATTTGTTCTAAAACAATTTTTTAAATCGAATGTTTTTTAATATCAAATTTAATTAATCGCCCGTGCAACGCCGGGTGTATCATATCGTTATTATGATGCATTAAACCGATAAACCCACCCTTCGCACTATGAACGCTAGTCATTTCGTTCCATAGTCACGAGGTTATTAGTTTATGGTAAAGAAACTAAGCACCTGAGATGGCGTAGCTCCAGGAGAGGTTATAGAGTACGTATAAATATAAAGAGGTGTATCTCTTTAGTCTATGGTTATACGCTTTTGTCAGTTTTAAATTTCTTATGAAAAGGCTGACAAAACATGTCTTTTGTCACAGCTCCTTTCTCCGAATTTGAGTTTTTGTTACGTTTACACTCGCGTTGTTATGGTTATAATTACATTTTATTTATCTAATCAGGAAACGGTTTATCGGGGGAAAGGTGAATCTCGCGAATGTGGGAAGCCGATCCGTCGCGAAAGTAGCGACTTTTTAACGACACGATTGTAGAGCGACTTACTGCTTATCACAAATAAATGGACTCAGCCGTTTTACGAATATCTTCTATTTTTGGTATACACAAACGGTACTTAATCTCATGTTTGTGTGTGTTTCTGTCTGTTTGTGCGCACTGACTCGAAAATATTTGAACCCGTTCTTCCACGACACTTGACGAGATTGTTACTTAAGTTGGAAAGGATCCAGGTTTAATGGATATTGTCTATGTAAGAATCACTATTAAGTTGTCGTCAGAAAGATCTGTCTTTTATTAATTTAAACTTACTCTTAATATAAATACCCAACTGTATCCTTCCTTCTGACTACATAAGAGTAGCAATAGTAATGTACCACGTAATCATAAGGCAATCTGAGTACAAATTTAAATTACAACTGCAATGGTGGTGAACTGCTCACTATATATTTATCTTCTGGTAGATGTGTTACCATACCAGCACAAGCATAATCTGTAACTAATGAGATAGCAAACTGAAACGAATAAGAATAAACACAAGGTTTGCTTCTAGACACCACGGGGTTTATTTCTAGTACAATATGTAATTATCCAGATCCATTTGTATATGTATAGACATGGAACGCTTTTCGTTTACACTCACGTTGTTATACACACTCCCGGGATCCACGGGATTCTTCATCCTAACAATGTGAATGTAAATAAAGACGGATATAAAAGAAGTTCCCAAATCAGAGTGTATCAGAATGTTTTTGGAATTCTTTAGTTCACAACAATGAACTGATAGAGAATGGTTCAATATTTACCGTTTATAGTTGTGTACGTTTCCATACCAACACGAGTCTAAACAATGCACGAATGTTACGAAGCAACATAAGTCTAAACACGGGGATTACTAATACTAAAAAAAAAATTTATGAAATATAGACCAGTTTTATTCTTATCATATTTCCTTTTCACTGTGTATCTCTTTTAATAGACACATTTAAAAAGATCTTTAATGCCAATTTACATTCGAATCGAAATATCGAAAACTTAAATATACATTTACAACTGTACATTGAAATATTAATATCTCTACATCAAAACATATTGTGTCATTAAGAATAATATTTGTACGAAATTATCATCAAATTAATGAGAATAATTATTTGTAAGTATTGATCACTTCCACGAAATTATCGGAAAGTAAACATAACGTTAAAATAAAATTTATAAAACAAAGATTCCCAAATAATTAGTACAGGAATGAAACTTCGAGTCATAAAAAAAAAATCGATACTTTAAATAAATGACAACTACAGCAACTAGTGAAATGTCGACTGCTTAAATTTTTCATGACAGCGACAGAACAACAAAATTGTCACCACACATAAAAGGTCAGTGTCCGACAACCGATTTCATTAAAAACAAAATCACCATTTAATCTTAACAGTGACGCAATTCGAGTAATGTTTTTTACAATGTCTGTTACCTACGAGGGAGGAATTAACACATCAAAAGGATGTATAGATATACGTAGTAATATACTTTGGAAGACCTAAAACCAGACATGATGTTGTTGGCCAGTTTCCAATTGGCTTTCTTCTACTTATTTACGTGAAGTTCTTTGAACCACGGTTTTGTAGCAAGATATAGAAGCGAGTGGTATCGGATAAAAAATAAAATTATTTTTTTTTGTGGAAATGAAAACAACAAGCTTCAATTGTATATGGGCTTCTTGTTTTCGATTAAGTACATAAACAATAGTACATGGGTTTAGTTGGTGCAAGTTGCCGAAAAAAAAATACCAATTAGATAGCTGAAAATACAATACAAGACTAGCTCTTACAAATTCAAACTCCAGCAACAATATTACAGTAGACGTCTCAAAAGTGTTTTGCAAGTTTCAAAAAAAAGTTTCTATGTTGTTATTTTAAAAATTATTTTACATTGATTGGAGATATGTTACAAGAAGGTGCTTTTTATAAACAGTGATAAAATGAATGGTTTTTGAATTTTATTTTACAAAAAATATGAGGTACTTGTGGGTTTTCATGGTAAACACGCTTGTGGCGCTGTAGTTGTTTTTCATACTCTTTATATTAGCTTCAATTGTGAATTTGTGAGTGAGTGAGTGTGCATGGTAACTGGGACTATAGTTTTTTATTATTATGCTCTTTATGCTAGATACACTTGAGGACGTGAGTGAGTAAGCTGGGAATTGAACGTATACCGCCATCTACAGACGTTTATGAGAATTTACTGTATAGTTCAATGTACCAAAAAACGCATAAATCGAAAATTCATTGCAAAATAAAATCGTAAATCAATAAATCAATAAAATTACAGAAATCGAAAATAAAATTTCTGAACACTCGCATAAATCAAATATCGAGTTACTCAACGATCGCATAGATTTCATTTTGCAATTTGCATGAATCAACATTCGCATAAATCGGAACGTTGCACGAATCAAAAATAGAATTACTCAAATCACGCATGAATTAAACATTGAAATTACTCATAAATTGTATAAGTTTTAATTTGCATACATCAAATTTCGCAAAAATTGAATGTTGAAAAAAAATGGCAAAAAATGGATTTTTTGCATCATGAATGTACATTCAGTATATCTGTATATGACAGTGTATAAAGTGTATGCTTAAAAACCATTTTTAGTGTCTTTGTCACTAATCTAACTGTTCATGTGTGGTGTGTATGGGTAGGTTTACCAAAGATTTAAGTTAAATAATTGAGTATTTTTTCACTAACCTAAACCATGTATACCCATACACATAGACAACACGTGTTGTCTATGAACTCAATTATATCTATACACACCATATATAAACAGTTTAGGTTAGTTAAAAAACAACAATTAATGTCACAATCATGTTTATCATGCAAACGCACAAATACAGTATCGATGAAGGTTAAGTAGAAGATGATGTTGGTGACAAGTATCGACTCGTTTTAACAATTCAAATTGGACGTTAAAATTCATAATTAATGGACAAATACGGGTTAACTTATTTAAATACTTTCAAACCCGTTTTGGATGGTTTTTCCGAGATCTTTAAGTGCATATATAAATTCAATTGAAGAAATGTATGTTATTTAAAAAAATAACAACACGCGAAGGCAACTCCAGTCATTATGTAAATAAAATTGGTGAATATAAGTAAATCTCAAGCTACAAGACTATTCTCTTAAAAAGGCAAACAGATGGCCTATTTCCCACAACAAGCAATTCTACAATGACTAACCTACAAAAAACAACAGAATTTGTCTATGAATATTCACTTACTCCTTCAGTGACTCGTAACCTTAATTTCAAGTCATTGAAAATTCAAATTGATGTATTAGTGTCTTTCGTTGCGACATCAATTAGTGTTATGTCGCACGGTGTCGCTTTAAAAATCATCCTTGTTTTCGTATAAACACCAATAAAGCAACTATAAACAGAACAAATCGATCAACGATTAAATGGGTTTTTTAGACCTTGTTTTAAACCTTACTTGACCGTGTAGACACGTTTGGTACACATCGATGTTTTGCCTTATAAAGATTTTTTTTTATCGAAAGATGTTGAACACTAAGAATAAGTTAACTGTTGATAAAATAAAAAACCAAATTCTTATCTGAAAAATTTACAGCACGTTTAGGATAGATTGCTCAGTCGTTTTAAGCGATGTTATTAGTTAAATCGCTCAAAGCGTGCCCTTTTTGGTTTAGTTAAGCTCGTGTTGGATAAACTTCCCAAAAATGTGCTTAATTGTTCACGTTGATGTAGGGTAAACGTTCTATGGTTTCAAATCTGATGAAATCGTGCATTATTTTTTTATTATTTATTTTATTTAACAAATTTTCGTCTCGAGAAACAATACAACGAAGAAACTATACAGAGTGGATTGAAAATAACTGAAATTCAGTTTTGTATCGTAATGCCATTTTAATTTTTGAATTTTAAAAAATTTGTCGAACATGTTTCGGAAGGTTTAAACTTTCCGTGACATTACAATAATGCAAAACATGACATTACAATAATACAAAACTGAATTTCAGTTATTTTCAATTCGCTTTGTTATCAATTGTCATTCGAAATTCCGGTCATGCCTTACAATGATCGAAATTTTCACCAGTGAACTACACAAGCTAAAAATAATATGATTATGCAGTTTAAATATGATTTCACGATTAGATCTCTCAACTCCATACTCTTAATTATGTGCATACTAGGAATATAAATTTCGGAATGATCAAAACAATTCGGTGACAGGAAAATTACGTCTTGATCAATTTTCGTCCCAAAATATGTGAATATTTTTCACTACTACTGTCCCAATCTATGAAATACAATTTATATACAGCAAAACTTTCTGATTATGGACGGTTGATGAACTTTCTGATTATGATAAGTAATTTTTTATTGACTTACGGTAATCTAAAGATGGCGTTCTTTCTGGTATGTAAGTTAGTTGGCACAACTTGCAATTGCTTATTTTTTTTCATGCCATGTCAAAATGCATGCAAATAAAAATGACACCCGTTGTGATTGCAATAATCAACACATGGTTTCAGAAAGTTGTGCTTCACATAATAGAGACAATAAATCAATTGACGGCTGATCAGCAAAATGAAATTTTGCAGCTATTGCTACAACGAAAGATCGACGACCACTTGAGCCACAAAGGGCAACATTCGCCATGAAAGCCGTTTACTTTTATCTGTAGCCAAAATGCACGTGATACAACACAACACCATAGTTCACATCAATATGCATCTAAATAGATTTGCAAATGTTAAGTAGAAAAACTTAGTCAAATTCGTGAAAAAAAAGTTTGCCTATAACTGTTATGTATTCCATAATTTGGGACAGAGGTATAATTCTTTAGATTTCAAATCAATAAAATATTTGAAGTAAAATCCTTTTTTAATTAATACAAAATTTTTCTTCCACAGTACAGTATAAACGAATATCTGTACTGAGAAATGAAAAAACAAATCGCTAACTATGCGACTTTGAGTATTTGCATATATTTGTTGCCATAGATGTTTGAACGATTTTGTATAAACCCATATTAAGATTGGGAAAAATATCATTACCCACGTTTTCTCTAACTTAACTTTTGAGTGTACGGCGTGAAAAGTGGCAGTATAGTATGGTAGGTACATAACTAGGTACCAGTAGTTAGTAAGAAAGAAAACGCATTTATGAGGTTGTTTTGGAATTTCGACAAAACAAACTCAACAATGCGCTACATGCATACCATTTAATAAAACAAAATGGGCTTTAAAAACACGTTTTAATAATATTGTGGCTCGTTTTTAACACTACTTGTCATGAATTTTTCAGCTAGTATATTCTGAAAGAGCGTTGCAAAGTATCCAACAATTGAAATAGGCCTGTATAATTTTGAGGCACTGTACCACCATCCTTGTAAATACGTAGACACCGATTGGGTCAATTTAAATAGACTGGGAATTTTACACTCATCATAAATTCCCTAAAGACCACAGAACAGGAGAAACCAGAACTCATCCCTGAGAGAAAATAAAGATTCAGAAGCGAGATTCATGAGATATTATATAGAGATAGCGGAATAACTTTCAATCTTTATTCCATCCAGTTTTAATTTCGTCGAGTGTCAACAAGGGAAAACTCATTACACCATCACCATGACCTTCTCCCTCGTTCATCAAGGGATCATCTATATGACTAACATAATTTCTTTCTGCTTTAGTGAAAATGTGTATCCATAGCATCAGCAATATTTGTCTCCCCTCTCCCTCTATCAGTACCTTATCTCCATTCAAAATCTTATCAATCGGACGATTTGTTTCCAACTCAATAAATTATACACATATATACCTTTTTCCATGTTTTTTTTGATTAAAATCACATTCTTTAAAAAAACTAGTGTTATACAAAATCAGTTTTAAATAATGCGTTAATTTTTTTTCTAACCACCCTTGATTTATTCCTAGCAGCTATATGCCATGTAAACTAGTTTATTATCAAAAAATATTTTATTAAATGTGAAAGTAAAAAATAGTTATTTTGAATCACCCTGTGTATAGAAGTTTAACATGCATCAACAGACGCTTCAATAACAAGTTGTTATTGTTCTAATAAAATCTACGCGACGAGTAATGATTATTACTAGGCAAATTATAATTTGTGGGAGAATGTAACACCATCACCGTGATGACTTTCATTGAGCTATACTATCGACCCAGTTTTTCATTATTATTTTGGATCGTCCATTACCTTGACCATGAATCTCGGTTGAAGGTTGTTAGATACCATATGGTGCAAATAGTTGATGAACAGCTGTTGTTATTCCTTGTGCCAATCATTTGTTCAAATTGGTTGTTTATAGATTTCAAGTAACATCACCAAGATGAACGTGTTGTTATTCTTCGTGCCAGTCATTTGTTCAAATTGGTTGTTTATAGATTTTCAAGTAACATCACTTGCAACAACAAGCCACTTTTTAGGTGTGACACGCGGGACTCTCTTAAGACATACATAAAACTTTAATGGGGGTTTTACCCGTCAAACTTTTTCAATCCTATTCCATCGAATTCAGCTCGTTTTCTGACGTCATACACACGTCCCGGGTGCGTTTTCGTACTTTTGGTCAAACAACGAAACACAACAAAAGCACTGAAACGAGCCCAGATGACTGTATGCGGTCATAAAAAAAGTTGGAATCGATGGAATTTGATTGAAAAAAATGTGACGTGTTAAATGGGCTTTTAAGGTATTCACTTTTGAAGCTGCAAAATTGTAATTTTGGCACATGGACGTTACAGATGAAAAACCGAGTTGAAACTTTTATTCTGTGATAATAAAAACACAAAACAAATCTTTTATCATAATCGCTAGGCAACATTAACAATGATCAATGAAGTGGAAAGCGTTCAAGTGGATTTCTCCATCAGGAGTTTGAATGAAGGGATTTAATTACCTATTTGGACAACGTTGTTCTATTTGTTCTCATTTGGTTCCACTCTTCCACATCAGCAGTGTTAAAAGTATTAGGCTACGCTTGGTTCGAGTTTTAATCGCATCGATTCTTTTTAAGCCAACATTTCCTGAATTTTGGCACTTGTGGAGAAACTCCCAACTTTTGTCAACTACGCTCTTTTGTCTTAAACTTTTCAATACGTCTGTTGTGATAATTGAAAACACTGATTGCACGGTCCCCTACCCTGATATCCATAACGTTCTGACAATAAATAAAAGATTAGTCACAATTAAAGTTTAATCTCAGTTCTTAATTTAATCTCAGTTGTAGCTAGTGTCATACTGGAAAGTAGGACGAAGCTATACGCTGTGTTATGATGGAAAGCCTGACTGATTA
>JAQIWH010006701.1:0-12453 GCA_034695005.1 Cryptops parisi
ATACCAGTATCGAGTACTTTCTTTAAGTACTCGATACCTCAAGTATCGAGTACTGAGAGGTATCGGCCCATCACTATTCGTTACTTCGTTCAGTAGAAGAAATAGATTGGCGATAGTATCGAATCGATACATCGATAATATTGATAGAATTCAGTTTGATTTCTTATTAACGAACAACAAATTTCTGGTGAAACATGATTGATTAAATCTGTTTGGTGTTTTGGTTCAGTTTAAAAATCTTGTAAGATAAAATATGTATCAAAAAGTATACAAATTTAATCGTGTTTGTTTCTTTGAATAATCGATAGCTGATAATGAACATCGATATTTCCCGCGTTGTGATGATTTAACACTAGAGTTGGCATTTCAACTTCCGCTCCCCAGGTGCAAACCGGAAATCGAACGACAATCATCCTGCGTGTGTGTTAATCCATCTGTGAGCACCTTGTCGCACCACAACTACTACTGCTTTGTAAATTCGCATGTCGCAGCAGATGTCCTTTTAGAAACATTATCCAGTTTTCGACATTAATCATGGCTTGCGGAGGCTTCACTTGCTCCAAAAATTCACTAATTGCGCTCAACATTCTTTACATTGTAAGTATCGGTTTACGATGTTGGGGAATGCTCGATTTTTTTCTCTGGAGACAGGTCACGTCACCAGGAAATGTCCTGTGTTCAACAGGGGGGGATTAAATGATGCAATGTAGTATTCACCATATTATTTTGTCAAATTTTTTATCAAATTAAATGTACAGATACACTGCTGGTTTGATTTTGTAGTTGTATGGGATGCAGTTTATTGTTATTACAAAATCATCGCATATGTTGTAGGATGCCTATCGTCATTCATATGCAAATAAAAAACCCTTTTGTATTGTAAACATTAAGAAAAATTTATGACGTTGAATCATATGATGATGTATTGATTTTTTTGTTCAACGTTGTTTACAGATCGTCGCTTTTATTCTGATCGGTGTAGCTTCGTATGGACGAACTGCCAATTATGTTACTAATGTGAAGATAGTCGGAGGAATCATCGCGTGTGGTGTTTTTCTTCTTTTCATCGCCATTCTCGGAGTCTTAGGCGCAGCTAAACACAACCAAGTCTTCCTGTTTTTCGTATCCTTCGTCATCAGCATTTGTTTGTTTGTTTTTTTACAAAGGCTTTCATGATTTATTTTTTCATCTAAAAATGACGTCGATGATTCTTGACGATTCGCTCAGTACATGATCGTCCTGTTCATTCTCTTTCTTCTGCAATTTGGCTTTGCGTGCGCTTGCCTCGCGGTAACCGACAGTCAACAAATCAGCTTGCTCAAAACCGGTTGGAAGAACGCTGACAACGGCACCAAAGTCAAGGCGCAGTCCACTTTCGGTTGCTGCGGATTTGATTCGGAAACTCAAGGACTCAACGGAACGGAGCCAATGGGACATCCATCTTGCAATGAGGTGAGTTGTCGAATGGGAAAGTCACTTGGTCAATCGTAGAGATGTTACGACAAATTGGTTGTTTGTAGGTTGAAAGTTGGAAGACCTCGGAGTTGTGTTGCAGCAGTAGTGCAAAAAATGAGACAAGTTGCTGTTACGAAGGCGGAGTGCCGTGCAGTTGCCTGCCATGCATAGACCGGCTCAAAACTAGTTTCAGTACAGCTCTCAAAGCATCAGGTGGTATCGGCTTACTTTTCAGCTTCACGGAGGTAAGGAATCGGCTTATTCATTCGTGTTTGCGATCTAGTTAACATGCCTTAACATATGGTAAATTTTTACATTTTCATAGTAATATAATTTTTTTGCTTGACGGAAATGGTGAATCCAGGGTTTCGCTGTCGCCATATTTTGTAGTTGGTAGTTTTTGAACATAATTCTGGGATTGGAATCGCAAGCAAACCTATTTTAATCACAATCATGATTAAAATGATTGTGATTGTGATTAAGGCAATCTTGGTTGCCTTATTTTCATCGCACCAAGATTGTGTGTTTTCTCATGAAATACAGGGTGTAGATAATTCATCTTTCCCATTTCGTTTCTTAATAACACAAAACCAAAAAATAGAAAAAGTTTTTCACATTACGTTCACCATCCGTGAAAGTTCTTTTCCCCCACGTGTGTTGTACCTGTAGGTGACGTGCATGTCTTAAAAAGGTGTGATTATTAAAAATGGCAATTCCTCCTCGGAAGGTATTTTCCTTTTTTGGATTATTTCTAATCATGTATTGGCAACTTCAGCTGAGAGTGACAAATAAAACAATAAAAAAATCTCAGTGCATTGTGTGGTATATCAAGTCAAAATAATGCATGCAGGTGCAAAAGCATTTTAAAACAAGGTGTGGACGATATCCACTACACTTGCATGGTACATGTCATACCACTTATCCTACCTGTGCACTTGATTTCGACTATATAGGCTACCATGCAATGCAAAGAACTTTCTTTTGAGCATTTGTCATTTTTAATAATATGTACAAACACGGAGTGGAAAAACAACTTTTTCGGATGGTGGTGACCATGTTGAAAACTGCTTTGCTTTAACTATTTTTGGTTTTTGTGGCATTCAGAAACGAAATGGGAAAGATATTGATGTACACTCTGTAATAATTTCTTAGTTTATTTATCATTACGGTAACAACTGCTTCGTCGTATATTTTTGTTTTAACAGGATTATTGAAAAATCTTTTCATTATTAATATCATTAATAATCTCTTTTACTGTGCTTATTGACGCGGGTAACAAACCTATACTATAAAATAAAATTGCTTGTAGATGAAGGATTTAAGAGTTGACGTATCATTAATTCAAATACTACTGTTTAATACTTATTAAGTTTCTCAGCCCTCTTTAACAGGCCAGTTTTTAATAATAATAATAATAGTTTGACTAGTTGTCCACATTTCAAGCTCTTGAATCGATGATTTGTGAACAACTAATGAAACCTATTTTCAGCATGAACAAGTTTGCATTTTTCTTTCCAGTTCATTGGCGTCTGGTTGACTGTTCGCTATCGTAACCAGAAAGACCCTCGAGCTAACCCTGGTGCTTTTCTATAAAAACTAACTCTTCTCTCGCTCTCTTCTACTGTGGTTTTTAGGTAAACAAAAAAAAAACGATAAAACATAGACATTTTCTGCATGTTAAAGGTAGTCGCATTGGTGATGTCTATTTTCCTCGACCCTTAAAACTAACAAACTAGTAATCATTTTCGGTGGCTTTAGATTTGGCATAGAACGATGAATGATTTCAATGCATGTTTATATATCGGAGAAACTTTTGTTCGTTCGCCGCTGAAATGAAATGTGGCAAAATTGCATGCTGAATGTAGAGGGGGTCGGGGAAAATAGGGTCGATTAAAAAATAATTGTTAACTATTTTAGTGCATGCTGTCGCTTTTATAGTCTTAGTGAAGCTTAAAAATACCGTAAGAATTATCCCCGTAGAAATTCCTATGCGGAGCAAACTTAAAATTTAAATTTATACGGTTTTTATTTTTTAAACTTGTAATAGTTCTAGTGCAGTAGGGGCCCTTCCTTGTTTTGGCAATTTGCTAATAATGCAGTTGTCAGTTAAGTGTGGCACTTGTTCCACTCTTTTGGTGATTTTCAGCATAATTTGCTGGCATAAGTTGCCTTCGTTGATTCATTGGATTTTTCAGTCTTATTTTTTAGAACCGCACACCTAATAAAGGGTGTCCCAAAGTCAGAAAAAATAGACTAGAAACCCAGTTGGATTATTTTTCATGTAGCAATTGTCAGTTACAATAGACAGGGATTGCAGTCTGAAAAATATAACAACAACGTATAGTGTTTATGTTCTATGGGGGTCTGACTTTGGGACAACCCTGTATAGGATATGTTATTAGGCTTTCGTACACAAGTGATAAGTGTCTCGCTTTTCGTTGAATATTCTGAAACCTAACTTGTTGCAGGGCACCCCACTGTACAAAAGAATTTTAATCAGTAATCAAGCTTAACTATTTTGTAATTTTATTGATTTGACCATGAAAAAATGACCAGATTGATGTGTATTTATGTTTTTATTTATTTATTTATTTTTATACATAGTTGGCTGGCTTGGTCATAAGTTTCCGATATCGTCGAATGGCCGGTGCTTCCCACGTTACGTTGACATAATCATAATTTGTAAACCATGAATCTATGGTGCCTGGTGTTCAAATTACCCGTCGAAGAAAATAATCGCTCAGTTTAATTATTATTATTATTTTGTGGGTTCAATTTTTGTTTTGAATTCCCTATCACCTATCATTGTTTCTTAAAAACTTCATTCATTCCTTTATTATTATTATTATTATTATTTTTGTTTATACATTTTTTTTTCCAAACGAATGATGTTCTACTCCGACCATCTTCACACCAAAAAATATTGCTATTCAAAGTTTAGACTTAACTATATTTAGCTTTGTTGTAGACCGAAAAAAAACAAAAAAAAACGACATCATCCGAAAGTGCTAGAAATTAGCGCACGATAGTTTAGACCTAAAACAATTATAATTTTTACAGTGTGTCGAATTATGGCCAACGCCATATTTGTTCACTGTTTTAACACTTTCAACGTTTGTATTTGGGTTTTCATTATTATTATTATTATTATTATATGTGCAATAGATAAATAGATTATTTTTTTTTTTATAGTCACTTTTTCTTGTATTTTTTTTTTTGGATCTGATATTTAGATCTTGGGCTTTTTAAAGTTCCAGTAATGATGATGATGATAATGATGATGATGAATCTTGTTTTCTCAGTTCCTTTGCATTTTTATAACTATACCGTCTTTGAAATACCTACACAACGTTCGGAACTTCCACAGAACTTGGTGTATTGTTAATGTGGTGTTTAAAAACTCGTAATATTATTATTATTATTATTATTATTATTATTTGTTATTATATTATTTCCACTATGGAAACTTGCATCTGTTTAGATTATCTCGGCAATTGATAAGAAAAAATAAATATTCCATATGTGGCGAGTCAATAGCACATCCTGCCACTATTGTCGCATCACTTTTGCTGTGGAGTTACGATGAATAAATAAATAAGGATAACATTTCTATTCAGTATATAAATATATATAGACTACTACAAACTATCTTGTAGATAACGGTTCTTTTTTATATGTTGATGAATTTATTGCAATGTTATCGACGACGATCTAGTTCACTTGCAAAACGTGTTCCATCCAAAGCGAAATAGATAATCGTACTTCTCGTTTATTATAATAATCTTTGTTGGTTGTGGCAGTTTGTTATTCAACGTACGGTTTAATTTCCTAGCGTTCGGTTCACTTTTATCTGGTTAATGTTTCTAGTTGATAAGGTTATATCTTTTTTGACATTTCATTAGTCACGGCAGCAGTGTCTTTAGAACGTTGTTGTAAGTTAATGCGATGTGATATATACATTATAAGCTTTTGTGATGTTAGACATTCAGGTTCAACATTCCTTTTTATTTTTAATTTAATTATAATTTTTGTAATGGGTAGTTATTGAAAAACTTGTCATATTTAAGATATCTTGTAGGTGTGTAAGAGTATTTATTAATAAATCTGGTTCTCCATTTTTCATTTATTTATTTCTTGAATGTTGACGTCTTTTTTTAATAGGATGGAATGCAAGACATTTGTTTCTAAGTGTATACATTGATGATGGGAGTTTTTGGATTATGAAATCACCAATAGGATTTGGTTGTAATATGATATACTACACTTTCAATAACCATAACAGTTTTGTCAACGTTGAGATAACTGGTACCAAGGCCGTCATGTTTATTAATGCTGCTATTTTTTGTTTTTGTTTTCAAACCTTTAGATGTAAAAAGTTAAAAGTAACCAAGTTTGTTTTAGGTTAAAAAACATTTATCGACGTACTGTAAGATTTACAGAATCGTAGATGTTCAAATCTAAAGTATGATTCAACTTAGAAGATCATCACCAACATTGACGATAAAATTGTTTATGTGAAGAGTTATCTTATAAATTATGTCAGTGCTTATCGTGTTCATTATCAGGATCAAAGTTCAGTTTAGAACAGCTGTTTTTTTGATTATTCGTCCCGAAATGGCGTTGGATCAAGTGCGTTCATTTTGCTCGGTTTTGGTTAATGGCAAAATGTTCCAAGACGAGAAATCGGGCAAATTTGTTCAGATGGACTTAGCATTGCGCAATCTCAGACGTCTGCCTAGCGATCTCGATATTCCAACTTGTTCGCAGGTCGATATCCTCGACATGAGTTACAATCATATGAGGTAAAAAATTTTAGGTTTCCCGATATAAATTATTGTTTCATTAACGACTTGTTTATATTCAGCACGCTGAGTTTCTTGCGGGTGTTTCCCAACTTGACAACGCTCATCTTGGATCACAATGATATCGAGTCCGACGTCATTTTCCCAAAAATGCCAAAATTGCAAACGCTGTGGCTTAATCATAACAAAATTAGAGACGTTTACCCTCTGATACAACAACTCAAACAGAACTGTCCACGCTTACGTTTTCTTAGTCTTTTGTACAACGACGGAGTGCCGAGCATGAAACATGGTAGTTTGAAACAACATTGCCTTCAATACAGGTAAATTAAAATTGCCCAATTAAATTGTCTGCCACGAAATGCATTCATGTTGTTACTTGAACAGGTTGTTCGTCATTCATTCGCTGCCATCGCTGAAGTATCTCGATGAAGAATCCATCACCGTGGCTCAACGTAAATTGTCGTGGTTCGAATACGGTGAACCTGAAATCGTCAAAACATTTCGTTCCAAATATTTAAATTGGATTCAGTCGGTTAGAAAACGAGATGTTAATCGTATCGTATAACAACAATAGAGGCAAAAATGAGCTTTCTGTGCTGGTTTACAAAACGTTGATGCCATCTGATAGTTTATTGAAACAATTACACGAAAACATAGGAATATTAGAGCGGACATTCGTAAATAATGATTGAGCGATCATCAGACACTGACACAATTTTTGTTCCATCTGCGTTGTACTTTGCACACCAGACCTGCAAATTGATTAATAATTTAAGTACCTATGTTCAAGTTGTTTATTTTATTAACTTTTTTTATTACTTGATCTGAATGTTCGGTGAACGTGTGGATACACTGTTTAGCATTGGAATCCCAAACTTTGACCGTTTTGTCCGATGAACTAGAATGGAAAATATTTATCGTGTATTAAAGATTATTATTGAACTATTTAATAATCGTATTGACTTACCAAGACACAAAATGTGAGCCATCTGGTGAATAAGAAACGTTTAACACCCATGAACCGTGTCCTGATAATGTACCTGCTAAATTGGCATGTTGGCTACAAATATGAAAAAATAAATGAGAATGTTATTTAAAATCGTTATGTAAATTACAAGTCAAATTAAACATACACATCATATATTTTCATGTGATTGTCGTCCGATGCCGTAACTAGAAATTGCGAGTCAGGAGAAAACGTTAACGAACGAATTGGCATCGCATGACCTAAAAAACAACAATATATTAAAAATAGGTAGCACGTAATTTTACTTCTCCATAAAAATTGAAAATCACCTTCCAACGTGTTGACAAGTTTGCCCGTTGAAATGTCAAAGACGTTAATGATACCGTCGATGGCTCCACTAGCAAGATATTTTCCATCAGGACTCTGAAAAATTAAAATTATCTTGTACTGCATATCAATATTTAAAAATAGTTGAATGTAGCATGTGATACTTACGTAAGCTATGCTTAGTGTAAATTTTCCTCGTGTGTCCAACGAAGATTCCAACTTCCCACTTTCCACACCGTAAAGATTGATTTTACCCGAATGACTTCCCGACGCTATGAACTGCGAATCGGGTGAGAATGTTACGGTCCACGCATCCACTAAATAGAAAAAATTAATTAAACAACGAAATATTGTCACTTTTTGTCATCAAAAAAAATTTTTTTTTCGACATTTCAAAACTATTCCAACCTGGTCCAGCATTGATACTTTTCAACTGCTGACCCGTCTCCAACTCCCACAATCGTATGTGACTATCCAGTGAACTGGATGCTAGAACTGTAAACGAATCGCATTAAACTTAATGACAATCTTCAATCAACATGAGAATTATTTCTGCGTACTTTTGCCTTCTGTATTGATATCGACGGATACGACGCCCAACGCGTGACCTTCTAAGCTGTGTCGTAGTTCTAATTTGTCGTCAACCCTAATAAACGCTAAGTGTCAGTTTACCTTTTATGGAATGAGTTACTATGGAATGAAAAAGGTGTTTTTACCACTTCCAACATTTGACAAGATCGTCGACCGACCCTGTGACGATGTGATCGATAGTGGATTTGTCATTTTTAACCCACGCGCAACTCCATATACTGTCTTCATGTGCTGGAATTTTTTACAAGTTTATATATCAGTTCATATCTATACCATAACATTACAATACAGGTAACCTTTGTGTTTACAAACATTCATTATAAAGAACGTCGTACAACTGTCGCGTAACAAATAACACGTATAACAAAGTTAACTGTGTAACTGTTAGACTATCCAAATATTATCTTCATAACTTTAATATTGAAGTACCTACAGTTGCAAAAATAATTTTTCGCACAGTTTTCACATATTTTTATACTAAATGTACATAAAAAATACATACCCTGTTCTTGTTTGAAGAGAATGGAATACTATAAAATAAATAATAATCTTTTAGTAAGCTTGTCACAATGTTAAAGGTGTCCGAAAATATCATGATTATAATATTGTATGTAGACAATTTAGAAATTCAAGAGTTTTCGGACACCCTGCATATGTACATTACTATTGATTAAAGTTATGTCAACTGTATTATTGTGTTATGACAAAAGTCACGTATTATTTTCACATTATTATACCCGTTAAAATAAACCATTTTAACCGATAATATGAAATTAAAACCAATAATATTGTCAACATGTCCAACTTACCATGTTGACCATCTAATGCTTTTTATAATAATGTTTTAAAAACTGTTTGATGCGAGAATCTCAACCAATCAGAGGCTGCGTTAGATGAAGCCATCGTCACCAAGTGCTATTCTTAAAACATATTCCGATTGGTTGAATGATGCAAGTTTTAAACGTTTATTCTTTGTTTTGGTTTTCGACTGCCAATCTGGTTGTATGGAATTTAAATTTATTATTCTTATAATTATAACAAATTAAAAGTAAAATTTGTGCTATATAAAATATGTAATTTAACACAAATAAAATTATAATAATGATTCAGGTGAAGAAAAATGGAAATTGGTCAATAGATTAGTTACATGTACTCTATTGTACTTTTGTGGCGTTATTTATGTCACCTTTATTGGTAACTAATATTTCATATTATTACAATAATGGATATCCATGATAATATCGAACTGAAAATAAATACTGATTTTCAATCTCATGATGATTATGACAAAAGTGAAGACGATTTTAGGTGAGTATACAAAGGTTTCAAGTTGTAGTTTATTATCTATGTACCACTTCCAATACTCACATAATAACAACAACAAAAACCATAGGCCTACAGTGCTAATAGGGCTGTAAACATATAATAGAAGATGCTAATATGATTCAGTATATTAGTTTGAACAATTTTTTTTTTCAATGTTAATGTAAATTAGCAATAAATATAAATCCATTCATTCAATGTGATGGTCGTCATGGCAACAAGCATTTGAAAGTACACCATGTGCGTTTATTACTGCACTAAAAAAACAAAATTCAACCCATGAAAGCTTATTTTTTTTTTAAATATAGAATTATTATTTTGTCTTTCTAGGGAAGACGAATTGGACGTCTCGACGAGCAAAGATCATCGCAACGACCTGTCTATGAAGTTACAAACCATTTTGGAATCTCCTGAGAAGTTACTTTACCACAGCAAACGACGAGCGAAGAAGTACGCTGCAAAGAAAAATGTAAGTTGGAATGCACCACAGTGTTCATCTTCATCCTAATATAACATGTATCCTTACGCTACATGTCAAAGCTGCTAATCCAGTGGATTGTTGTCTACTGATCCATTGTAATTCCTATTTTGATAGGTCTTTAACATTAGAAATAACCGAAGAACCCCTGATCAATGTTTAACCATGGAGATAAAAATTAGGTTATGTCTAACTTCCATTTCCATGGTTTAGAATTACTTGCATTCTCATATGATCCCAATTTAAACAAACAAACCATTAAACAAGAGCAATATTGAAAATCGCAATATCTTTTTCTAGTTTATTATTATTATACATGATCACATTTTGATATGTTTAAAATATATTATGAAAATTATATATGTATATATATATATTTTAATATTTTCCTTGCCTCTATTGATAATCGAATGTACAAAATGTCAAGCAGCATCGCTACATAAAATAGTATAAAACCAATAGTGGATCATACTGCTGTCACGCTGACTAGAAAATAGGCCATTTTTATGACAGACCTATTTGAAAAGTGTCATGTTAACTGAAAGCTGAGCACTAATTTTATATGTTTTAATTAAATTCTTTTAAGTATTGCAGTTTGAAGATTTATTTATTTTCTGAATTTCCCGTAGTATAAAACCATGACATCATAAAACAAAGGTAAAAAAAACAAAACAAAGTTAACATCACTACGTACAAATTTGGTGATCAGCACTAATACAATAATAAAAAAGTACAGAAAAGAAAAAAACAAATAAATGTCCCTAAAATATATCGTGAATGGAAGCAATTGACTGTGTATAATAAAATAAAATTACAAAATATTAATCTTTGCTTAATTACTTTATGGTATATATATGTATATAAACCTGAGTTAACACATAACCAATTAGTGATTAGACCCTGATTGCCATGCTTACAAGTATGGCAATAAGGGTCTAATCACTAATTGGTTATACATTTGCAACAAAAAAAAATATACAGTATCATACATACATATGCAAAACTAATTTGAGTTTATAGTATGTATACACTTTTTTTCAACGTTATTGACTGTAGGATTTGCTCGCTTTGGATTCAACGTTAACTTCGAAGACAACAACTCGTTAATTTTCGCAACCATGCTTTTGGCAAGCTTGCCTTCGTTTTGAACCTCGGCTTGTTGTTCGTAAATTTTATGCAAAGAGTCTTTCAACATTTGGTTGAGTTTGATTTGCTTCATCAGTGCTAAATCCCGTTCGTCATCTTTGTCTAAGGGATCGTTATCTTTCTTGCGCAAAATCCACTCTTCGTTAATCTTGCTGAGGATAAGATTGAGCTTGTCGTCGAAATCTTTGCGCGCGTCCTCGAGAGACGCATTGTGCGAGTTCAAGCGCTGTTCCAACCCTGTCACGTCGATTCGTATGGAATTCACTTCTTTGTTGCACAGCGCCACCGACTTCAAAACTGCGGAAAGGTTTTCCGCAGCTACCCTGTAGGCTTGCATGCAGTCGTTTTGAAATAGACGTAATAGCTTTTGACTCATGTCTTGCAGCTTTCGTTTTTCCAGTCGGTGGAACTGCTCGTCGTTGAACGACAGAGAACCCAATGTTCGGTTCTTGTTCAAACACATCCAGGAGTCGCGTATTTTCTGCACGTACGTCGTTGCGATGCTGGCCACACGACTAGAATCGGATGAAGCGAGCGCCGCTATCGTTTCGTCAAGTTTGTTTCGCTGAATGGACATGTCTTGTTGCAACGGTTTCAATTTTTGGTCACAGGAAATCAGATGGTCTTTTAACGATTGAACGGTCTCTTCATTCTCGATAGCGGCGTCACGTAGCGTTTTGCTCGACGTGCCAAATACACTCGTCGAGTTTGGATAAACGACGTCCAAAATCGAGGCGTAAAACTTGAAACACGACGATAGCTTTTGAGTCAACTGCGTGTCACGTTCGATAAGTACGTACAGGTATTTCAACTTGCTTTCCATGTCGGAAAGGTGTCGGTTCGAAACCTCTAAAACTGCTTTTGAAGTGGCGAAGAATTTTTCGTTGGCATAAAAGTGGCGCTCGATGAGTCTTTTCAATGAATAAGCCAAAATGCAGTGGATTTTTGCGAGAGAGGCGTCGTTATCTAACGAAACGGACGTCGAGAAACTTGGAAACTTGGACGTCGGTGGCGTCTTTGAAACATCCATCACCTCGTTGCAGCCGTCCAACAGCAACAAAATTGGCTTTGACAGTCTCGTTTCGGGAAGCGGTGGCGTAGCCACGGTAACGGTCACTGTCTGTTTCAAGTTGGTCTTCTTCCACAAGAGGAACTGCTTCGTTGCGGGCACTTGTGTTTGTTCCGCTATGCTAGCCTGGAGTATGTCCAAGTCGTGTTTGGTCCGAATGTACACGTGAAGCGGCTTGCCACCATTGACGTCAAACACGTGAAACAATTTGTTCGAAAGCACGTCCGTCACGGATTCGAAAAAGTGATCAAACGTCCATATTTTGTTGGGATCGCTCTCCAACAAACTGGCG
>JAQIWH010006702.1:0-12452 GCA_034695005.1 Cryptops parisi
TTAAAGCATTGCTCATGGCGCTATCAGCAAACACAATATGTTTACTGTATAGATCTCCACTACACTACACCAGTCACAAAAAAAAAGAACAAAAATTGTTCTTTTTAGGTGAAGGCCCATGGGGAGCGAAGGGCGAAGGCCCACCGGGAATTTCCCGGTAGCCCGGCGGCCCAGTCCGCCACTGGGCACATCCATCTAAAGGCTCCGCAGGTTTGGTCAATAGATGAGTCACGTATGTTTGTTATTCCGACGATTAAAATGCGATTTGTAGATCCTTAAAACAGTGATTATATTAACAGATTTTTAAATAAAAATAAATTTAAGAAAAACAAACAATGACAATATTTGTAATTCTAAAAATTAGAATGTAAAACATGTATAGTATATAGGCTTATACAATATATATATTTTCTATTGAGCCCTGCAGTGGCTGAGTTGTCATGAGCCCCACAACATTCAGGGACAGCCTTGCTCATAATCAAGTACAAGCAAGTAGCACTGAACTGCTGGTGAGCCCCAAACAGGAAATGTCCCTAAAAAGTATGATAACAAAATACTATAATTAGTTAATGGTTTTATCAAACTTTACAATCCCAAGACAACCTTGCGCCTCACTGAAGGTGACCGTGATCTGGAAGTAAAGTTACTATGCACCATACAAAGTTGATGCTGACAATTTTTGGAAGTTCGGAATCAGTTAGTACAAGCAAATTTTGTTTTTTATGTAGCAGCAGTTAATAACTTCAACCAAAAAATTTTGAATGTGAATAAAATTGTAATTGAACTTTCTGATCGGCGATTTTTCAGAAGTAATATTTTTCAGAAGTAATATTTTCTAGCCTATTTTCTAATTTTCTTTTTAAATCATGTGTTTGCAAGATTCTTTAATTTCTAATTACAAACTTTGGGATTACAAAGACCATTCCGAATTATACTATAGTTCCAAACAGTGCGATCGAGTATGCGTTACAATAATTATAGTTTAACTTACCAAATTTGGCAACTCCCATTAGTGCTGTCAAAAAGATAAGAAAAAATGCACCCATAGCAAAAAAAAGTGGGTTTTCTGTGTTTAGGGTTAAACCTAAATCATAAATGGCATACGCTGAAACAGCCATGAGTGCCATATAACTGAATGCCACTGGTTTCATGCCCATCTTTGGACTTGAAAGCAAATAAAAAGATATGTAAGCAATGGAAAATGCACTTTGATTTAAATTGTAACATTACAAACTATAATTTAGTGATTTCCAAACCCTGCATTGAAACTTTCTGGGACACAGCAACTACCAGACAGAAACCCTATGGGACATTCTCAGTTTTCACTATAAATTATCTAAATATATATACAGGCGCTCCTCTACTAACGAACTTCCGACTTACGATCTTTCAGAGATACGAACAAACAATCGTAAATACATTTTTCGTTGGTTTTGCTCCCATTCCCTTTTCGCAACATCAAATTTTGTTCTGCACGTCAATTCCGACTAGTATGGAATCTGGCCGCTACTAACGCCTGCGCAGCACTGTAGCGGCAGCATCTCAGTTGTTTATAATAGCGTTGGCACTTGGCAGTAAAGCCATCTCAATAAACACAAAAGTGGGGGGTTATTAAAAGACTCGATGCTGCAGAGAAAGAAAATGGTTAACGTAACACGCTCTTTCAAGATGAATCGTTCTACAGTTGGAACAATATATAATAACAAAGACAGAATTATGATTGATATGGTTGATTAGCGACTTACAAACATTTCAAGATACCGTCCGGAACGTAACTCGTTCTTTAGTAGAGGATCTACTGTATAGTGTATACATAAAACGCAATTTGAGTAACAAATGCATTGTACAGTCTTGGAACTTTATTTTTGTTTCACTTTGGACACCTTGAAATTATTGTTCTGATTAACTAAGTTTCTTGACCAAGAAAGTGTGGAACCACTGACTTAGGAAGTGAATCTAAAGGATTAAGTGCAAGCTAACCAACTGAATCCACTAAAATGTAACACTTGAATAAAATTGTAGTTTTGCATTATACAGGGCTGTCCAAAAGGGCATGGACAAAAAAAATTGTAGTTCGCATATAAATACATGGCTTGATTTTTGCCATCTATCTGGAAGAAACTTGTTTAATAAAAAAACAAGATGCAATAGAATAAACTGTTCTAATTTCCAACCTTCACTTTTTGGTGCTGTAATTCTTAAACATTGTATTAACTCGTATTGTATGAACTGTTAAGAATTTTATAACATAGCCTATAAAATAATTGAAAAACACTACAATTTTGTGATGAAACACACATACCTCTACTTTTGGAATAGCCACATCATTTATAAGACAGTTAATACAACTTGACTGGATATAATGTGCAAATTGATGTGTTTGCTCCTACAACAACATACTTTTCATGAATTTTTACAATACTTCAAACTGATTTTAACTTATAACATGGAAATAAAGATTATTCAAATAAGTGATACTATTATTTACTTACTTTGAGCTACTGAAAATTTTAGATTACGAGATTTAAATCAAAAAAGATTTGAGTTGCTGTTAACAATATTTGTCCAAAAAGTTGTTTTTTTTGATATTGTTATCGTTGCTATGACAGTATTTTAACAAATATGTGTATGTCCACGTTTTGTTTATAAATTCTTATTTTAAAATCCAGTTACATTGTTTCACATGAATTGTGAACTACATGGTAGATCATTGTTTATTTGATTGTTTAAGAGAACTAGAGAAAGTAGTTGAAAACAACTATAAAAAAATAGTTGACCAAGTAAACACTAAAAAATTTTTTTACATGTAATATAAAAATACTGAAACTGAAAAAAATTGAAATAAATAAGAAATTAAAACAAATATTTTAAATAACACAATTAGTTAATTAATTATATCGATTAATATACAAGTTATTTTAAAAATTTAAAATAAAGTCAAGGCTAGAAACAAAACGTTTGTGAGAATATTTCAATGGGTATCAAAGTGGCACTGCAGTCAATCATTTTCCAGAATGGTGACTCCATCCAAGTGACCGAGCACAGGTTGTGTGGTGGTATGGTATGCAGAAATGAAATCCTAAACACGAAGCACAGTCCAAACAACAACAACAAACGAGCCACAAACGGATTCTGACCAAATGGACTTGCTTTCTAAATATGACTTGATACCTACAACGCATTGTTTAAAATTAAACAATGCTAGTTTTTAAAAATTAATTTCAAGATCAATGAAAATATCACCATTTGAAAGACCTCCCTCCAGATGCTATTATATCTAAAACTCAGAATTTCCATTATAGTATTAGCTTTTCAAGTTTAAAATTGGTACACCTTGCCTGGGACACCCTGTATAATCATAGAGAAGACGAAAAAAAAATGAAAGCAGGGATTTTTTATTTATCCCCAAATCAAACAGCTTCGCATTTTACAGTCAATGAACAAGAAAGTCTTGTGCAGAGTGGTCGTTTATTTAATTTGTCAAATACTGGTACTTTCTTAGCAAACATGAGGATATTTACTCTGATTTGGTATGTTCTCTACTGCTTTTTAATTTTAATAAGATTGACCGTAATATGAACAGGTAACTATTTGGATTGAAATGTGTGCGGACTGCCATAAAATTTATTATATAAGTGCCCCAAGTTTTATTCAAGAAATCAAGGAACGATAGATAGTGATGAATTTGTGTTTTAAGAAGCAGGGGGAAACAGGGAAAACCTGCACTCAGTGTCAGACCCCAAACTGAATCCATGTATTGCGACCATATGAGGTCCATTCCCTAGTCTACACAGCCACTTATACCGCTTTCCACAAAATGCAAAACCTTGATTTCACCAGTCACGATAAATATTTTACCAGGATGTAAAGATTATGGAATACACTTTTAGTACTAAAGGTGGAATGCCCACATGATGACATAATACTGTTGGAACCTACTAAAAGTTTTATAAAAGAAGCTGCTTATAATATATGTTGAACGACCGATCATCTATGCTCTTGGGTTGAAATAAACTGATTTATTAATATGTGGTTGATTTAGTAGTCTGTGCTCAATCAACATTTTCCACAATTTATTATCAAAAATAGCATAAAATGAAATTAAAAATCTGGAATTTTGACATGCGATCAGTTGAATTGGCAAATAAGACTATGGTGTAGCTCCAAAACTAGAGTTGGTACAGCAAAACTGATGCCATATTTGAAATGAGCACCCCAAATACACCTAAAAGTAACTTTCAAGGCACCAAAATGTGTCTACCAATGTTATGCATTTACCATATTCCAACTGTATATGATAAAAACTAGCTATATGCTCATCAACAATGACGAAAACATAGCCCATGACATCATTCTAGTATTACATTCAGCACCTGGAGCTGCAAACAAATTTCTGACTTCAGTGTGACAGACATAAACATAGACCAAGCAAATTATATTGTTCGAGATGATTACATTTCATTGTGGACACCTGTAATTTCTTTAATTATATACATAATAAAAAAATGGCAAAAATACAATGACCCATTGGAGTTTTTATACCTGACCAGTTTTTGTTTCAGACCCCTGATGGTTGTATATTTAACCCTTTGAAATTAGTTCATAATGCATTAAAAACTATAAAACCAACACATGTACTGTAAAGTCTGGAAGGCTAGTCACTCGTGTTTATTCTCTTCATTTGCACTAGAATAGCCATTATAATAGTATGCAATGATGATTTATGAAGAATTTTAAAAGTTAACCATGAATACTTTTTGATGACTATTATAAAAAGTGAAAAAATAAACTTAAAAACAGATGAAATATAAAAAGAATAAATTATACACCAGCATACATTGATTTGTCAGGCTGCAGACGAGTCTAAAATCGGTGAACCATCAACATTTTCATGCACTTTTATTTGAAAAAGTAGAACATAAGACAAGAAAAGTCAGTTAAAGTCATTAAAACAGACATTTTTATTTCACCAAGATACATTTAACCAATTTTCTGTGCTAACTCTTTAGCTTTTGCTTTCTCGAGCTTGGCAATCTTTGCAGCCGATTTAGAACCAACTTTGCCACCTCCCCAGTGACGTCGAAGCTGAAAATCACACAAATTTTTTTTTTTAAACACCACATAAAATTAACCAATGACCAAAACACAAAAATTATCCGTAACAAAAAGATATGTCACCTCATCAAATCGTTCGTTAAAGTTGGTCTTGATAGCCTCCACCAGCTTGTTCAGCGCAGGCTTGTCCTCACTGCAAAATAAATATATATTTTTAAACAATGCAATAAAAACGCTCATATTTTGGCTATAAATACAGACTCAGAGCTCAGTATGTAATAAGTATCTACATTAATAATCAGTTGAAGAAATTCATATAGCATCATTGCAGAACGTAACATAATAAAATAACCTAAACTTGAAACTTACGATTGAACGTTCGTCAATGCCAAGCACGTGCATGTCTTCTTTCTTACGACACGTCCAAGACGAGCTTTGCTTTTGATGATGCAGTATGGAACACCCATCTTGCGACATAAACTCGGTAGAAAGATTACCAACTAAAATCGAAAACAAAATACCTGTTATACCACTGTTAAAAAAACGTCGAGTGAAAAAAAAACCAACGCTTGAACTCACCTCCAAAGGATCCACATCGTGAGCAATGATTACCAACTGTGCTTTCTTCTGCTCAATCAGTGCAGTCACGGTGTTCACACCTTGACGGACGATCAAAGGACGCTTAGTAGGCTGATCAGGTTTGCCCTTGGCCTTTTCTTCAGCTCGAGCACGCAGGCGCGCTTTCTTGGCTTGTAACGTTTCGGGACGATATTTGTCGAGAAGCTTGAAAACTTGGGTTGCTGGAAACGAAAATAAAAGAAACAATTATCAGAACACTACTTTTGACAGCAAGAATAAAATAAAAAAAAATTTGAAACCATAGTGTACCGGTTTGACGATCCAACGTCTGGGTGAACTGGTTAACCGGTGGAGGAACCTTCAAACGCTGGCATAAGATTGCCTTCTGCCTCTGCAAACGAACGTATTTTGGCCAACGCACAAATCTGCTCAAATCACGTTTGGGTTGAATGTCCTGACCTAAAAAAAGATACCACCAAAAACTTAATTCGAAAGTAACGCCTCACGGTGATTCCAACGAGTTCATTGGATGCATCAGATTTAAAAAGCTCGTTTAACAAATCATCATTGTAATATGATTACGTTAATTTTATCATCACGAGTTGATTGTTCAGAATCAAGTTGAAGCATAACGTTGCTCCTCCACAGTAAACAGTATAGCTTCAACTTGCAGAACAAGGCTATATTAGAAAAAGAGATCAAGTTTGAATTTGTACCAATGCCAAAATTCTTGGGTCGTTTCTCAAAGAGGGGGTTCACGATCTTCTTTTGTTCCACCTTCTTTGTTGCTAATGGTGGAGGTGCGACCTTCTTCTTTCCCTTCTTCGGCTTAGGCTTTATAAAAGTAAAGTTAGGTCATTATTAAGCATCAATTGGAATAAAAAAAAATGAACTTATATTAGAAAACCGAATTCAAGAATTGTTCCTGCTCAGTGTTAAAAAGCTCGATTTCATAGATTCATCACATGATATATGAAAATGATCATATCAAAGCATCATCGCAGGATTCTTACAAGCAAAGCTAACTATCTGATCCATTTATCAACAAAAAAAGCACATTTTGAGCAAAAGAAATCTAACAAGTTGGAATAGAATACTTGCAATACTCGGTGAACACCAGACTAACAGTTTAGTGAAGGAAATGTTATCAACAAAAACCGATCAATGTGCATTTTACATCCTCAAATAGCAGCGCCGTAAGCGAAGTTCAATAGATGGGCTTAAAAACTAGGTTAGGTTAATATAACACATTTATAATTGAACCTAACCTTTATATAATACATATTTGTTTTGAATTCGGTTTCTATGGGCATAGCTTTGGTGCCGCCATTTGAGGACGTAAAGTACACGTTTGTACCCATAAAAGCATGAGAACAGCACGATTATTGCCGAGTATTTTTCAAATATATACTCCAAACCAAACTAGTGCTCACTTTGGAGTTAGGATTATTACATTGAACATTTGGGCGATACAAAATTTTCAAAATCTAACATGATAAAATGAGTGGTCTAGTTGTAAAGAATAAAATGAAAAACATACAATTACTATATAAATATTATACCTATTGCAAAAGTCTAAAATTGTTTTCATACAAGGTTGTAACACTATTAACACATCTGAACTACATTGTCTTACTGCAACATGCTCTTTTTTTTGGGGGGGGGGGAAAATAAAATTTCATAAACTTTGGTGATTAATGCTTTACCATACAAAGAAATACACAATATAAAATTGCTGTTCGTTGCGATTAAAAGGTCGAAAGACGACTACAACAAGCCTTGTTTGACGAAGCCACATTTTCCATCTATTTTAACACGTTTCAAAACGATGGCATGATACCTCAAAGTACATTAAAATACATACCTTTTTACCAACCATCTTGATCCTCGATGAGTTCTAACAAATAATTCGTTCCTAAAATGCAAAATAGATTTGATTATTTTACAGATGATATAGGATTTAATCTATCGGCGAACGAAACGGGGGGATGCTAAAACTCCGTACCTCAGGAAAAAAGGAAAGATGTCCTCCTTGTCCTTCCCATAGATCACTGCGTTGGGTTTAAAACGTGAAACCAGAATGAACCAATCACGTTGAATGACACATTAAATAGTCTCGCGTGTGAAATATAACAGTCGTCTCTGATTGGATGACGGATAACTGGGTTTTGTATTTGTCTAAAGTTATGGTTATTTTACTGTATTATTAATTTTTCATCTTTATTTTTTGGTTTATTAATATTTTATTATTTTATAATTAACATTTTGTTATTCAAATATTTTCAAAAAACGTTAGTTGAAAATTTATGAAACCAAGCGTCTACAAAATGACGTCATCTTCACTATGACCAGTGTTACGTCATTTGCACTGAAAATAACTTCACTCATCGCTCTAAGTCCACATGGCTGTATTAATTAAGAGGTGATTATTAATTGATAGAACGGTTTAATGGTTCATCATTTACAACTTGAAAGGTATATGACAAGTTTGACGTTGGGCAGGAAAATATAAAATTGCTTCAGATTTTGAACTGGCTAAAAAAAGCTTAAATAATGGCTCAGACGGTTCAACAACGGGCTTTACCACAAAGCAAAGAAGCCCTTTTGAAATCTTATAACAAACGACTTAAGGATGATGTTCGATCAATGATTGATAATTTTACGGAAATTATAAAACTCGCCAAAATCGAAGACGAGACCCAAGTTGGGAGGTCGACCCAAGCCGAACAAGATCATTACGAAATGTACGTCCGTGCTGCTAACATTGTAAGTAAATTCATTGGTTAACGTTTAATTTGACAGATAAATTTAGAAATTTCCATCCGAAAATACATGATAAATTAAAAATCCAAGGTGGAAAATAAAGATGAAAAATAACCGACGTTTCGCTCCCTTTTTTGTAAAAAAACGTTTACCGTGACCAAGCCTCTAGGTAAAAGTTTTTTTTTACAAAAAAGGGGGGGAACGTCGGTTAGTTTTCATCTTCAAGCTACCCGGTCAGTTGGTCCAAGGTATGTCATTTTTTCATCTTATTTTCCACCTTGGATTTGTAATTTGTTTAATTTGACATTTGGTGTTCTGACAGCAACAAGGACACTTTTTACCTTAATGATCGGGTGGACAGTTTTTACATTTCCACAACTCATCGCCACCCTCCTTGAGGCTTCGTCAGGAAGAAACAAAAACTGTGAAAGATAGACAGGTGAAATGCTTACCCAGCCGTCAAGTGTGGTTAGAGGGGTTGCTGTGTAAACAGAATGCTCGTGTCTCTTGCACACTTTTTATCTGACGAAGCGTGGAGGGGGGAAGCGAAAAGGCATGAAAACGTGAAAAGGTCTTTTTAGTCAGTTGCTAAAAAAGTTTCTTGAAACAGTTTTCACTGACGATTGATCATGTTATTCAGGATATGTGTTGGAAATGATTTTGTTGATATTGTTGTTTCTCAGGTTCGAGCTGCGGAAAGTTTGATGAAACTGGTGTCAGATATCAAACAGTATTTGATACTGAACGATTTTCCTTCGGTGAATGAAGCCATCACACAGAACAGTCAGTTGTTCAAAGCAATGCAGGCCGAGTGCGACAGCAAACTCATGGCACTTCGAGATGACATGGCAGCGGACTTGTACGAACTAGAAGAAGAATACTATTCATCGTTATATAAGTGATGGTGTTGGTATGAGAATGAAATGAGCGTATATCAAGGATATCGTCTAGCATGGTTATATGCAACTTCTCAGTGAGCATAACTTGACAGCATTGACATTTATGAACAAGTTAAGTTTGACTCCTTGTGCTTCAACAGTGACGTGATGGTTGTGAAAATGTTAAGTTTACAACGATTTCGCGTTTGAAACCTAGAAGGACTAACTGACATCATGTCTCAACCTATGCCATTTAATCAAACGGTGTGTGGTGTTGATGATCGTAATTTAAAAGCTGTAACTTTTACCCATGCTATTTCACATGTAAAACCACACAGACTTACGAACCTGTTAGATAATGGAACACATGTACAGTAATGTAATAAAAATTAATTTTTTTTTCTATTGAAAAATGAGAACTCGATTACTCAAATGAAAGTTTAAATCCACGGTATTTTTCGATTAGACACCCAACCTCTCTTGTGTTGCTACTTGCTTATGGGTTTACTTTGCAGGTTAGGTTAGCAAAAAAAAAACAAACACTTAATGCATTTTTGTTTCTTTTCTTATTCTTAACCTACCCTACAACACCCATAACCAAGTACACGCAAAAAACAACACTAAAGAAGTCAGGCGTTTATTCGAAAAGTACCAAATTCACAATTGTTGATTATAATGATGATACAGCTTTTACTGCTTATACAGCTTATAATGATCAAAAGCAATTTAAATATAGATTTATTTAAAGCCTGAAGATTTTTCATGTATATTGAAAAATATGGTTATAAGAATGTTTTGTTACTTTCATTTATCAAAAAAGAAAAAAATTATTTTATGAAATTAACGAATTTGAAAATTATGATAAAATGCTGTCACGATAATGTATAATTAAAATAATGTCAAAAAAAAAAGAATGAAGAATGCAAGGTGGAATACAAAAACTCACTACAAATACACGTATGATATGATATTGTTTTGTTTTCCTAACCTCACCTGCAAAAAAACCCCATCATCAAGTACAAGCAAATAACAACATCAGACGGGTCTGGTTATAACAGGACAGTACCTTTTTAATTTTTATTATTTTTTCCTATTTTTATTTTTGTCATGATAAGGGTAAAGAACAGTAAATTTGTAATTAAAAACCCATGAACGTGTCATAGCCAACAAGTAATAGTTACTTGTCGGCTATGAACGTGTTATCGACGTTTCTTGCGCTAATAGCGCTAACAACGACTAAAGTGAACGTGACCGAAGGATATCGGCGGCGGCGCCCGGAAACTAGGAATGCGCTATAGTCTGAATCCACTATCGATAGTTTGCAATGTCTATCGATAGTATCGATACTATTGATAGTTGTTTATTTTGCACTTAGCTTAAGCAGACGTTCAATTCAAATTCAAAGAAAGCAGTTGTGGAAGCCAGATATTTTGAAACTCTCAGTTTCCATGGTAGAAGAATACATATTCTTCTACCATGTCAGTTTCCACATTGGCTACGTTAACGTTGGATGCTTTTTCGCAAAACACTCATAAACGTTCAAAGATAAGTCTCTTTAATTTACATAGAACCTGTTTTCGATTATATTTGGACGACTATGAGCGTTTTTTAGCGAAAACGGGTCAGCCTTCGTGTAAACCAAAGACCCTCAATATAGTTGGAGGGTCTTTGGTGTAAACAGTGCCTCCTCCTATATACTGGTGTAAATGAGAATCTTTCACTTTGCTTTGACTGAGTTTTTGTAGGGAAATTTTATCATGAAATGTAGATTAATTTAACTCTAGTTTATACCTATTGAAAACGGAACAACAACGAAATTGCACCGCCAACAACTTCGTTCAACAACTTCACTAAGTAAGCTTACTGTACTTTGTAAAAGTTTCTTTCCTCTCTATAAATAAGGCGTTGTCATGCTATTTTCAAATACCTACCTACCACGCATTGTGTTCTTCAAACCAAAGTGTATGATAGTCAAACTATATATATAATTTGCTTCAAACTGTGGTGAAGAACAAATTTCTGTTTTTGCTTGTATGTAATGTAGTATTATGTCCAACTCTTTGTTCTTGGTGAAAGGAGTGCCTTTCACCAAGCTTTTGGGGACAATACTTTTGTCCCGTACGGTAATTTTTTATTACAAAACATGTAAAATACTTTTCTTGAATTGTAGCTATTTTCTTGAGTACCTTGGTTTTGTACAACTTTTTGAATTCCCGGTAAATAGTGATAAAACAGTGATGCACGTTTAATCGTCTTTGTATTAGATGTTCATGGGCTTTCCCATTTACATTAGGCAGCTAATGCTAAGAATTGTTAGGTCCTCATGGCTATTGCCATCGGTCTCTAAAGCTGGTTTCACATAAAAAGCCTTGTGGTTATGAAGTGCAGGGGTTAACAGCGATCCCACCATGTAACACGTGCTGCGAGAAATTGAAGAAACGTCGCAATCCGTTTCACAACCACCTTACTTTTTCGTGATTTTCGTGAAGAAAGTTTTCTTTGCAACGTGATTGGCTCGTGGTTTCTGTTTTGACCATGCCTGCATGTGACGTTGTGTTGACATTCGAAGATTAGATTATCCATTGTCCAACTCGAACATGGCTCCTTTATTAGACAAAACTATAAAAAAATATGCTTTCTTATTTTATATGTTCAACACGCACGTGGTGTTTGTTAAAAGCATGGCTTGGAATGAAAGCTTCATCACCGATGCTTCTAGAGATTCCCGGTTATACGTGATTGGTTCTTTGCTACGGTTTTTCCATTTACGCTTGATAGAGATCATTTTATATCTTTATGTGTATGCATGTGTATATCTTTATGTGGTGATCGGTTTCTGCTGGCTTCCTCAGCCGCTAGGGACGACTGGAAAATCACCGACACCCCCAGGTTCGTTTCTCGACGGTGGCCTAAACAGGACAAATCGCCGCGACTGTGATGGTAACGTTGGTCATCAGTGAATCTTACGCGTCTTGCCAATCCGCTCGCTCTGCACTGCTACTCGTCACGGATGGCAATCTACGGCCTCGGCTACTCCAGCTGTCGTCTGCCTCTCTTCCGTACACCCGGTCTGTCTGGCTCACACTACGGAATCTCGAAAGCTACATGGCTGTCTTGATAGTCCGGGTCAGGGTAAGCAGACGCTCGTCTCGCAAACCCCCAAGGGCATCTTTCGAT
>JAQIWH010006703.1:0-12451 GCA_034695005.1 Cryptops parisi
TATTTATGAACCAACCATGTACATTATTTATTTTAAATTAAATTTTAAAATCTAATTTATAAATCATTATTTATTAGTACAAGGGATGCGCATTAGGATCCGTGTGCGTTCTGAAACAAGTCACTTGCGTTAAAGCTCCTTGTCATCCAGTCTCTCACTGTGAGTTAATTGACAAAGTCGATTGTTTGTTTCATTCATGACTGACAATAATAACCCGCCTAATTTCTGACACAGGTAGGAAAAGTGACACAACCCCAATAACATGTCCCAAAGGATGCCTCAAATATTATGACAATGATGAACAGGAACATTGCTTCTGTTGTAGTAAGTAGATACGAAAACATTAATGGTTTCACTGTACCGATCAAAATGTTAATGAAAAATATTTTCATTTTTCCAGATCAATGTGTGGTGAGTGTTTCTTAATATTTAATTATTGATATTTAATTCCTAAAATATCTCATAAAATATTATTCTATTTAAAACCGAACGTTTGTTTGTTTTTCTTTAGAATTCGAAATGTCTAGACAATGAACAATGCGTGTTGAAACAGACGAGATACGGTCGTCAACTGGCAGAATGCGTCTCCAGATATTAACATTCGAATGTGTTGATGAGCTTCAATTCATTCAAGGGCCTATTTTCATAGACAAAGATGTTCCTGAAAGTTTTGGCCAACTTTTACCCACAGATGCTATGTATTAAAACAACGTAAAAAACGCCGTATAAACATGAATCCGGGATTGCTTCCTTTCGGAGATAGCCAAGTGTGAAGTCATGTTTTCTGTACAGAGAAGCTCGAAATGAGGGACTCATTTTCGGACCCATGTTTATATGGATTTTCTGCTTTGCTTTGATGCGTAGCATCTGTGGTTAAAATTTGACCAGACCTTTTACAAACACCTTGTATGAGTCACAATATGTATTATTAAGACCCAAACCAGCGATAAAGTGTTGTATCGCCGAAATATTAAATAAACGACTATTTTGCGGTCATTCATTTCGATTGTTCAATATCTAAACGGCAACAACAAGATATTTACAATAAATACTATATTGATTATTATGTTGCGGTGAAAGACCGATTCCAATAACCTAAATTTATCATTGTCAACTTTCTAATCTAATCGACGTCGTGTAATTTATTGACTGAACTTTATCAATACCCTTTATTCCCTGAGCATTTGTTACGTTTAATGGTATTACCTGTTCTTGTATTGATTTATTGTACTAAAGTTGTTGATTATCGTCGCCAGAGTTTTGAATACGGTGAAAAAAAATCAGTAAAATAAAAACAACCTCCGAAACGTGTTCTAAAAATTAACTATCAACTGGTGTAAGAACTTATCTGTGGTGTCTATAGATACTATAAGTTATAGTTCAGGTTAGTTAAAAAGACGACTTAATATTTTTTAACTAGCTTAAACGGGTAAACATACTGACCGACATACACAGTTTAGGTTAGTTAAAAAAAAAACAACTACTAGCGCCACAAGTATGTTTACCATGCAAACCCACGAGCACCTAACAATATTTTTATCTTTACCTGAGCAAGTTTCTTCTTGAAAGCAATTTAAGCAACCTGACCACGAAATCCATCGGTTTCTTCATTACACCGACAATCGTTAATGGACTTTTAAAGAACGATGCTTATCGTTGAAAACTTATTAGAAATATTTTTTAAAAAAAAAAACAACTTACACAAAAGAATGAAAAACCGCACAGATTTTCAATATAGATTAAAAACACAAAAAAAAAATTCACAAACAATAAATTACTCTCTCCAGGAAAATACCGATTATTCGAAAGATTTGTTATTTGAAAAAAAAAAAAAGAAAAGTGCAATCGGAAACTTTTGCTTTCATTTCCTGAAAACGATTTTTTTTTTCATCACACAAAGGTCTTCTTCAAAGAAAAATAAGTCTACAAACATTGTATACTCTACGACTATAGAATTTCGTAATTTTAGCAGTTGGATGAAAAGGTAATTTTCATCCAACGTACTAAGAATTTTTTCCGAAAAACATTGTAAGTCATCGAACACTAGCATTTCCAACGAAAACGAAACGACCATACTTGACATCAGGGTTCTCCATTGTACATTATAAATGAATTTCATTTCCTATATTGCTACACACCCACAAGTTAACAGGAAGACTTAACCTTCTTTCGGATGATGAACAATAGCAAAAAAAAAAAAAACGTGAAATATTATCTTTTACTCTTTCAACATTGAATCAACAAAAGTTAACGAGCATAACCGGAAATTAGTTAAGTCATAGTCATTCGTGACTGTGTTCCATAAAATGCGTTACACCCACTGGTTGAGTAAACATCATCAAACTTTGATGAACCTGTACGACATATTCTCAAAAACGAAAATATTGCGAATTAACTTTTCCGTTTACCGAGAGGCACCGCTTGTGACTCTAGTGGTGATTGTTAACTAAACCTAACCTACTAGTGTCTATGGGAAATAGATACCAGTTTAGGTTATTTAAAAAAAATACACTTAATTTATCATTAATCATAAAATGCAGTATATGTATTTTTTTTTGTTTTATTTAACTTTAACTATGAAACCACAACGCCACGAGCGGTACCTCTCGGCAAACGGTAAAGTAACAAATTAACAAAATGAGTTTTCTTACCGTAATCTTCGTTGTTTTCAAGTTGTTTTTGAACTTGCAGACACAAAGATGCACAATGTCAAAGTTTTTCACAAAAAAATCACACTTTTGTAGATTTTGGTTTATTGGAGATTAAACATACGTAATATCTCATTTTGAAGTTGTAGACACAAAGATGGAAAAAAAGTCATAGTTCATACAAAAAAAAAGTCACAACTTTGCAATTAGGCCTAATTCTATCGTAGATGAGTGACTGCGATATCCCATCGCTGTTGAATTGTAATGTCGTAATTACACCGTATAATTATAGTGTGGTTGATATAGTGTGGTTGATTATCAACATCGTAGTTGATAATCTTCATTGTTTTTTAGGTTTCGCCAAGTATTAACAACTGGCATTAAAAATGTCCTAAAAATAAAATAAAATAAAATGAAATACAGTTAATAAATCGAATTGTGTAGGCAAGATGCATGTAATACAGCCACAACAATATAGTTTACATCGATTATAAACATATAAATACATCTGTATACTTTAGTTAAGTTGAATAACCTCGCCTAACCTATGCAATAAAATATAAAGCTTATAAGACATTATACAAAACGCTATGTACTATATAAGAAAAATGTACAGTAGGGTATACCATAATTTGGGACAAAAAGAAACAACCCATCGATTCGTCAAAATTTCTGAAAAATCGTTGTTACAAAAATAACAAAAGCATTTGAATATAAATTTGTGAAAACGTATAAAAAAATAATATTATGAAAATGATTTTTTTAATCTAAAGTTGTTTCGGAAAAATACACAAAATACAACCAAAACAACTCATCAATCAATCGTCACTAAAGAAAAACTGAACTAGGTCGGGAGGAAAAGCAAAGAGAGAAACATTTGTTCGCTAGTCAAATAAAAGGATACTATTCCTCATCATGTGATATAAAACATGACAATAGGCGTGTATAATAATAAAAGTATAAAAACTCATTGTGTTCAAGTCATAACGAAGTTGTGCAGTTCCTCTTTAACCCTCGTAATACATCTACGATCGTAATGGAAGCAAAACCACAAATATGTTACTTTCTCGTGTTCTTAATGGTGTTACCAGACGCAGGTTAGTTTGACATACTGAATTTCTCGTATCTTTATAGAAAAATTTTATTTTTTGTACATCTAACAAAAAAAAATTATCTGTGTTTCTGTAGCTGGCAAATGTGAGAAGAATTGCTTTGAAGTGAAACAAGACACTAACACCACTTGCGATTGTTGCAGTAAGTCAGTGTGATGATTATCCATTGATGATTTGATTCCCAAAATACAATAGAGCGATGCAAATAGACATCGACTACAGGGTGTATCAAATTTGAGGATTAAAAAAGGGTTTTAAGTACTGGTACCGTAAAGGGAGGGGGGGCTTTGTGACTGGTGAAGTGACTTTGAGAAAAGTGAAATTTCGTAATTAGCACCACAGTCTTTAGAGGGAATAACATTGTCTATTATAGTATCAAGTGACCCAGTATCTGGTGCCACCAAGCAGCAAGTTTCAAAATCTTACACATACATATTACACATAGTCTGTTAAAGCATCTATCGTAAACACTGTTGTTACTGCGACGTTGTTTATTGATAAATGTTCACCTGTGTTGATCAAACTTGAAGCGAATTAGCCAAACAAAATAATCAGGCACACAGTTTGCTTTGTTTTAAACATACTAATTCAACAAAAAAAAATTAATTTTACGTTTTTTTGTGATAAATATGAGCTATCAAAAAATTTCCTATGTTCCTAGGGGTAACTTTGTGACATCTATTTTATTTATTTATTTATTTTATTTATTTATTCTATTTATTTAAAGATAGCGTTTTGTACAACAATAAAAGAATTAGAATAAACAAGATGAAAGCGATAGTTTACAACATTAGTTAGAAATATTAATGTTTTAAACAATTTAAAGGAATTATCAAACTTGTACACATTTTAAAAACGGTGAAAATAGTGAAAAATTCCATTCGTATTGCCATCCCCTTCTTCCCAAATCACCTTACAAATTTTTTATTTTTACATTACAACATTTGTCACAAAGGCACCCACAAAGAGTCTTCACTCAATTATATACAGTACCATGCCACAAATATACAAAAAACAATCAGGTGCTCACCCATACAAAAGTTATACAGAATAACAGCTAAATAAAGCTCTATATGCCGATTAGGGAGTCACTTTGTGACAACTTCTAACGTTTATACCTGCTTTACTGCATGAGGAATAATTTGGCTTTACGAATCGGTGAAGGAAATATAGGGTTTTGAAAAAGTGAACTGAATTGATATTAAAAATTTACTTTAGAGAAATATTTGACTTAAATATTGTTGCAAAGTCATCGTTATCCTTTAAGGTAACATTTTTGTCAAAAATGACCTAGAAGCATTTTCGAATGTGTAAAGGTGCAATTCTACCTTCCCAATGCGTAATTTTGAGCAAAACAATATATGCAAAGATATTAGAATAAAATAAATAAATAAATAAATTAGTGCAAGAAGTGTGAAGTAGCTCATAGACAGCAAAGCAAGTTCAGCTTTTTAAACGCGTTTTTCTCGAAATTAAAAACGTTACTTACACAAAAATAATTTACGTACTTGTGGGTTTGTGTGGTGAACACGCTTGTGGCGCTGATTGTTTTTAACCGTCTATCTGTGGTGTATATGGGCACGAATTCTAGTTTAGGTTAGGGTAGTTAAAAAACCATTTTTTAACTAACCTAAACTGATTAACTCAGTCATAGACAGATTAGTTTAGCTAAAAACAACAACTACTCGCGCCACAAGCGTGTTCACCATGCAAACCCACGAGTACTATAATTGGTTTTTTATCGCAATTTTTTATTATTAAAATTGTTTACAACTTAAACATTTTATGCTGTTATAAATATCCGTCATTAACCAAAAAAAATGTCATTCCAAAAATTTGGAATAATTATTCATGAAATTCCAATACAACTACTGAAATTTTAAAAACAACCAAAAATAACAATAATAAAGCAGGAAAAAAAAACTAAAATCGATCTTTTAATGAGCGAAATTTGATATTTTGTTAACAAATCGGTAGAAAACTTGCACAATTTTATTATATTTTTACAGATCGTGACAATCCGCTGGAAAACCAATGTGCCGTTAGTTGGTTACTAATTTTTTAAGAGCTTGGTGTAAAAGAATGGTAAGTAACATTTTTGTCAAAAATAACCTAAAAGCATTTTCGAATGCGTCAGGTGCAATTCTATCCTCTTACGCATACTTTTGAACAAAACAACAATATGTGCAAAGATATTAGTGCAAGAAGTGTGAAGTAGCCCATAGACAGCAATGCAAGTTCGGATCTATGGATCTAAGGAATTGTAAAAATGTTACTTAACACCATTTTACACCAGGCCCATCAATTATAGTATCCGTTACTATAAACTTTCTCATATAATTTTACTACTACTTATAATTTACTAAATCTACTAATAATTTTTCAAATATTACAAGTCGACTTCTTGTCGCGTGGGAGAAGAATGTGTCGTTCGTCAGGTCCCATGTCGAACACCTTTTGGTCAAGGATGTCCTCCACTTTCATTGAAAGCTCAATGCAAACTCCAGTGTAAGTTATTATTTACAACATTCCATGCAAATAATACAACGTCCTTGTCGAGTGACATGTTACTAATATAGTTGTATGTCATCTCGGCAATATAAAAATAATGATTCGTGACAGTATCGAAGGTTTAATGTTAGTGTGTTCGTTTTATCGATCGCGGAAATAACGACTCACATTTGTTTCCTAACTACTATCGGAAAAACTTCAATGTCAATTTATCTACCCGTACTTAATCTTAAGTCCAATTCCTCTCGGCAGGTAACCAACAATGCGATGAAATAACAGCAAAAAATAAGAATTGTAAACAAGTTTTTACTTCAACCGGCTGCGTACAATGTTACTGTGACAAGTGTAAGTTTCAACTTAGTGTTGTATAACACTATAGCACTACTGTATATGTAAACAGTACTATACAAAGTTGATGTTTTCTTCAAAATTAAAATCTCTAAATCTATGATTTATTTTTTACAGCTTTTACGAATCCCTGCACTGTAAGTACACGTATATCTTACATAAAATTATTATCTTATGTAAGTTGAGAATTAGAAAAAAGAGAATTATCAAAAAAGTTTGTGGGTACTTTTCTGTTAACTGAGAGGCCGCTTGTGTTGATAAGTTCATGCTTAGGTTGAAAAGATAATATTTTAACAAGAACGCCGCATGTGCTAGTAGTTGGACTGCACTTTACCTCCAGGTTAGATAAACAAAAACGTATTAAGTTTTATTGTATTATTTATATTAGATTCGCTTGTGAGTGACTGAGTTAGTTGGGAATTGAACGTATACTCTAAAAACGTTTATGATAATATACTGTCTAGTTCAATGGACCAAAAATTGCATAAAGTGAGAACCGCATAAATCGAAAACCGCATCGAAAGTCCAATGTAACGAAAATCGTACGAATCGAATAAAAAATTGCGGAAACCGATTACTCGAAACTCAAATAAATCAAGTATCAAAAAACTCAAAGATCGCATAAATCTAAATTCGCATAAAGCAAAACGATATATAAAGCGTATTCTTAAGAAGCATTTTTGATGTACTTGTATGATTATTTATTTTGATTGATTAATTATATGAGTATAATAACAACCTAAACTGGCATTTATAACCATAAACAATTAAAAATAACGGCAACCTCATGCCTAACCCATAGCACCACAAGGGGATTCTCTGTTAAAAGAGAAGTGTTTTACAATGGAAATTTTTGACAATTAGAAATTTCAAAAATTGATTTTGAAATATTGAAAGTCGAAACCACAAGTCAAAGGTTTTCAAGTAAAGCAAAATGTTTTGAAATTCGAAACCAAACTCAAAAGTTTTCTCTGACCGCTACCACCACCTTTCGACAAACGCATCAATATACGGCTCGATTCACGTGTAGAGACGAATATTTTGGAATTAAAGCAAAATTTCGCGTAAAATTGAAATTAGTCGTTCCGGTATTTTTCTGTTAACCGAGAGGCCATTTGTGGCGCTTTAGTATAGCTTACAGTTTTAGCTATAACTGTATGTTACTATACTATAGCTGCTATACTATACTATAACTGTATGTTACTATACTATAGCTGCTATACTATACTATAGCTGTCCATTTTTGTTTTAGATAAAACAAACAAAAACGTATTCATTTCATGATTAATGATAAAATTATCGAGTGTTGTATTTTTTTAACTAACCTGAACCGATATCTATACTCACATAGATGAAAACAAAAACAACCTCATGTCTAAGCATTAGTGTCACAGGCGATCTCTCGGTTAACTGAAACTTACAAAAGTGATGTCTTTTTCAGAAAATTTAATTTTCAGATTAAATTCCGTAAACTAGAATCACGGATAATATAATCAATCGGCTAATGTTATCATATTCAGTCGTTCTCAAAACACTGTTTTATGCTTTTTTTTTATCCACTGTTTAATGTTATCAATCGCCATTCGGTCATTGTTATCAAAAAAGCAATAGTCTCAAAGTGATCATAATAACCGGATTCCACTGTATAATCAGAATCATTTGTTCTCAGATAAAATTTATTTACCAATGACATAACTAATTACAAAATCCTCAACCCAACGCTCATCGTTAATGCATTGTTTTTCAGGCTGATTATACAGGATGCAACCCAGATGAAAAATGCGTTCTGGAACTTCCTGATGACTGTCCAGAAGGAAAATGTGTCCCGTACGCTACTTGTCAGTGCAATACTTCTTTACTATACAACTATAATAAATTAGATAATTTAATTTAATATATTAACGCAATATTTATGCAGGTCATAAAGTTTGTCAACCCGTTCATTGTCCCAAAAATTGCGTCCCATACATTGATACTGAAGATTGCGAAGCATGTCACTGTTGTAGTAAGTATATACAAGACTACAAATTGGTATACTAAAATTAATCTTAATAAAAATATTTATGATAATTGTTTTATAATTTCAGATGACTGTGTCGTAAGTATTAATCAAATTAATCAAACAGAAATTGTTATAGTTGTTAATTGTTATAACAAAACAATTAACAATTAACGATTTGCAATAAATTGAAATAGATTTTAAATAAATTTATATACACTGTAATAACAATTTTCAAACTATATTTCAGAACAAATTGTGTGGACCGAATGAAAAGTGCGTTTTAAATGTATCCCATTGTGTTGGTGAACCGTGTATGCCAATTCCTCGATGTGAACCTATGTGATTCAAAACATGACATAACTCAATTTATCCTACATTATAACTTACTATTTTTATTAATCAATATGTTGTTATAAATAAAGTGTGTGGGTGTGTGAACGAATAGCATACACGATTGATTTTCTGAGTACAATTGACACTGCAATGTTATTGGAAGTGAAAACTTTGCGAATCATTTGTATTATAAATCAGCAGTATACGTTTTTTATTGTTATCACACTACGGTATTTTCAATGAATAATTCGTCGATAACAATAACTGATGAAACAAAACTGCTTGTTAAAAAGTACATTAAAAATGCTTTTTAAGCGTACTCTTTATATAGCCTACTGTCAAATATAGATATATATATTGTATGTATACACACATATAATGCTAAAATTCCACTTTTGGTTTCTGCGTTTTTTTATTTATGCAAAATTCGATTTAAACGAAATTCTATTTAAGCGAACTAAAACTTATGAAATTTCTGAAAAATTTCGATATTCAACTTGTTCGTGATTTGCAGGAATTCCATTTTTTGATTTCTGCACGTTTCGATTAATGCAAATTTTGATTCATCCGACTTTCGATTTACGCTGAAATTAAATTAATAAAAAAATTTAAAATTTAAAAAAACCAAATTAATGCAAACGTTAAGTCGATATTTGATTTATGCGAGTTTTAAGTAATTCCATTTTTGATTTCTGAATTTTTTTTTATTTATTTATAAATATGCAATTTATGAATATGCAATTTCAATAATAAGCAATAATAATTTTTTTTCACATTGAACTGAATGTGGTTTTTTACTAATGCGAAGAACTTTATATATGCGATTTTGTTTACATTATGCGATTCTCGTTTCATGCGTTTTTTTTTTTTTTGGTACATTGGACTATACAGCATAAACGACTGTAGATGGTCAATATAAGTCCAGCTCACTCTCAAACTCACAATATAAAGAGTACAAAAATGTTGTGAAGTATCATTTATCGACACCAACAAAATAAACTGCATCTTATTATACAGCGTATACAAAAAAACCAAGATCAAAAAACATCGATTTTGATATAAATGAAAGAACATTGATAATAAGTGCGTGATACTTTCAAGGGCTATGCTATTGAAAAGAAAACATTTCTTTTACATAGTTGTCAATCACATTATTATAGGAATTAAATATGAAAAACAACTATGTGATTAGGAAATTGTGACTCCACCTATAGCACACAGGATGTACTTGTGAAATACACTTTTTGAATAGCGTGCATATTTTCTAAGTGTTATTTATTGATACCAGCATGAAAGGTGAAGAAAAAAAAACAATAACAAAAAACAACAAAGCACTGGATCGAAATATAAAATAAAAACTAGTGACATTGACACTTTTTTTAACCTGTAAGACCGTCATATAGGCTACTTTAAAAAAAAAAGTAAAAGTTTCCGGTTTTTTTTCTATATAATAACAATGCGCAATTTTAAGTACTTAATAATAAAGAAACGATATAATTATAAAACTAGTGCTTTTAAATACTTCTGGCACAATACTAGCCAGAAAGGTGATCTTACCGTTTAGGTTGGTGGATGGAGTTTAGCTATGACATTGTTAATATGTGAGGAAATTTTTAACTAACCTAGGTCAGTTTTTAAATGACCTTGTAAGTTTGGTAATTAATAGGCAATTCACATTAACATTGCAGAGGTAGAAAACTATTGACACCCAACAATACCAATACAAATAAGTTATTTTCTGTTAACCAATAAGCCGCTTATGGCGCTATTAGTTAAGCATACATTTTTTTTTTATTTACGTCCCATAGAGACAAGCAGGTACAATAAAATCTTGACAAGGACTAAAAAAATATATACACAGACTCTGATCGAAAGGTAAATAAGAACAATTGCTAATAAATATTATATGAAATAAACCGATGATAAACAAATTGTAAGAAATGTTTGTTTGACTTATAAAAAAGAAAGGGTTAATATTTGTCCGAATAAAGACTACAAACAACAACCTAAAAAAAGGTTGTTGTTTGTTGTTGTTTAAATAATGTTTCTGCATATAGATACCAGTTTAGGCCAATTAAGCATTGAAACGGTTAATAATTTATCATTAATCATAAAATCAAATATGTTATTTGGGTAGATACTTTGAGATTAATGCCGGTCCCGCTTATAGCACTAGAGAATTGTGGTTGACATGTTATTGTTTTTATACTAACTTTGATTGATTTCTATGGGCAGTGATTTATCCAGGCCAGCTTTTTTTTTGGGGGGGGGGATCCCTTCCTTCTCGAAATTCTGGAATTTCCCCCCAAATATTTCGAAATACTTTTTTCTGAATTTTTTAAAACTTAATTTAATTTATTGTCCAATGATCCAGCAAAATCAACCAAAAAACACAACAAAGAATGATTTACTCAGTCTTAAAATATTGCATTCGCATTAATTAAAATAAATTATACACTAAAAGTTAAAAATATTGTGGGTACGTTTTTATCTGGTGGATGAGACTGTTTGGTAAAGTTGCTTTTACTAGGCAGTTTATGTCATTGACAGCTGCATTTATTTACATGGGCCATGTGAAAGGACAAAACTTGCAGTCTCCTTTTCCCTGGGCTAACTTTATAATAAAATTAATTTCCATTAAAATTTTTTGAATAGAAAACAAGGATTTCTTTTCCAGTCTGGGAAATTGCAATCGAGATCTCTAATGTAGATGCTCGAACCTAAACTACCTGGACTCAAAGACAGTGCTCAAATAACACTACTATAGTATAAAGATAAGCATGTATTGTTATACTTATACTGTATCTTCAATTTAAAAGTATTTGACTTTGAACCAGGAAAAAATTTCGTTTGCGGTGCATTTCTTTTATGTTTTGTAAATATTGATGGGTTTCTGTTCGTTTCACACAATATAAAAGGAGTACGGTACATTTTAATTGAGAAACGCTGCTCTAAATGCTAGTAGTGTACCTCACACCCATGTCATGTTCTGCATATTTCCCCATATTTCCAATTTCTTTTCTCCATAACACCACATAACTTGTTGCACAGTCACTTGAAGTTGCTATTTCGAAAAACAACTGACTGCAGCGCCATTGCAGCTTTGACACGCACTAAAAGATTCCCACGTAAACTTTATTGGTTTCCAATTCACCAAGCATCACATTTGTAATCCGATGTAAAATAACAGTAAATAGATCTCATTAAGAACACCCTGTAGGGTGCATGCTGTTTCGCCGAATCCTGTTTCGCCGAATTTAAACGACCAATTAGCACCTGCAGCCATTTTCGGCGAAACAGGAATTCTTGTTTCGCCGAATCCTGTTTCGCCGAATACAGGGGACACATGGCTAAAAAAGGGAGAGGTGTCAAATGATCACAAACTCATAATAATGGTTTATTTAGAGATCAAAGAATTTGAAACATATTGATATACTGGTTCACTACTGTGTTTCTTTATGCCAGTTCCATTTGAAAGCAAAATACGTGTATTAAAA
>JAQIWH010006704.1:0-12449 GCA_034695005.1 Cryptops parisi
ATGAGGCAATGGTTCGTATTGATGAGCCCAGGGATCCAGTGGGGTGCCGCTCATTGCAATTGCTCTGTGGAACAGCCCTAGGTATATTTCAGTTTATCATTGGGCTATTAGCTCTTTTTTTCAGCAATTTTACTAAAACTTAATCCATTTCTATGACTCAAGATACCTTTGGCGAGTGGTGATAACACTTGGTATAAGACACTAGCTCCCCCCGCGCTTTCGCCAAAAAGCGTAACTTTGGTCGGATCTCCACCAAATCGGTCGATGTTGTTGCGTACCCACCTCAAAGCTTCTAGTTGATCCAGAAGACCGTAATTGCCCGGAGACGATGAATCACTTGTGCTCAGGAAACCTGTGAGTACATTTATGAATATAAATTCGTCAACTACTAATGATAGTCATATTTTCATTTTATCGTTGGTGTAAATTTGTGGTTACCCACCTAGAACTCCTACTCTATAAGTAGGTGACACAAGTACAATGTTTTTATCTTTCGACATGAAGCGTTTCGAACCGAATAATCTTTCTCCTCCGTCACCACTTGCAAATCCTCCGCCATGAATTTGCACAACGACATCGAGTTTGATATCTTCGTTGTCTAATGGCAGCTAGTACCAAAGAAGTAATACATATTCATATCACAAGTTGATAAAACATTACAAGAATAGTCCAAACTTACAATACAACGTCATTGAAAATACTAGGTAGGATCCAAACGTTCAGAGACTTTGTTTGTTCATGAACGTACGTACAGACTGATGGTGATTGTTGGATGATGGTAAGACGTATTCCTCCTGTACAGAGACAAAGTTTTGTCCACGTATGTAACATGTTCGCTGCGATACACACAGGTATTGTGACTGAGATACTGTTACAGTATCTCGGTATTACTGTACATCTCGCACGGCCATGTGAAAAATGGGAAACTGGGATAAAAAGTGCTTGGATGACCACTACACTCTCTGGCAAAAGTTCGTGGAAGCTGATTTTGAAAATAGATGTGTGCGTGTCCGCTTTGTAATGTTGGTGATCTTCATACTTGTGGAGTCCATAGGTTGTTCTAATCGCCATTTCTGTCACATAGCCGTGTGAGTTGTACATTGGTCACAATAACTGTGTTTACCACAGTGATCACGTTACATATGTGGACGAACTTTATCTCGAGAGATACATCTTACCATCGTCCAACAATCACCGTTGGTCTGCTATATACCTACGTTCCTGTGCGAACCCAGTCACTGAACTTTTGGATCCTACCTCGTATATTCCCAGTGCCTAATATACAGATAACTCAAATACTCCATGTACAGATAGACTTGATTTATGCAAGGATTAAGTTATGGAAAATCTTGAGCAATTTAAATTTCCAAGAAATTGAAAAACTACGGCAGAAATTCCAGCGTGAGTGCTAGCATTTACACCATATACGAGGGTCGTTCATATGAAAAGGTGCCGACATTTTAAATTTTAACATCAAATTACACATACTATTTTGTAGATACATATCTTATTGTAATATTAGGTGATGGATACCGGTTTTGAAGAACTCTGAGTCCTGTGATCAAAACTACTGTGTGACATCTCGTTTAAAATCGTCATCCAAGGCATAACAACGACCCTTCAGAGCTTTTTTAAGCAGATTAAAGATATGGCAATTGCAATAAGCAAAGACTCTCTCGACTTCAATAATAAAAGGCAACATAACATTTTTAGGTGTTTGAACGTAAAATTTCTTGGTTTGGGGTGAGTTTGCATGTTTCCATTGCACTGTCTCTTTTCGCTTCTGGTGGGTGAGGGTGATAACGCCCATCCTCATGTCGCGCACACAATAACTATTCTTTTGGACACATTCCATTGAGAAGTCTTTAAGCATCCTCCATACAGCCCAGACCTATTGTCCTAAAATTTCCACATTTTTGGTCCGCTCAAGAAAGCTTTGATGGTCGCTTCTTTGCCTCGGACGACGATGTCAAATGTGATATCACACGATGCTTCCGATCTCAGGCTCTAGAATTTTTCAAAAACGGTATCCATTACCTAACATCACAATAGAATACGTGTCTACAAAATTATGTAGAATATGTGTAATTTCGTGTTAAAATAAAAATTTTACTACTCTCGGCATTTTTTCATTTGAACGCTCCTTATATGTCGTACACTTATTGGAATGAAAGCATCAGTTGCGGGAGCGTTCGGTTGTTTGTGTACCACTGCACAAACAGAATCGCATAATTATAAAAAAAATGTTTGTCTTTATAACGAACATCGGGAACATCGTCGATAGCGAAATCTTATACATAAAACATGTACTGTATGAAATTGAAGACTTGTCAAAATCAAATGATTTCATTCAAGTATAATGTCATGTTAGTCGATGCACATCACATCATAGACACGCATATACGGTACTTTTTTTAATGAGTCCTTTGCATTACGAATTTTGTTGTGGTACTATATACACATACAAGTATGCGGTACCGGTAATTTTGTCTCCGTCGGTTCTATACCGTAACTAGAAATTTCCTAAATCGTAGCATTATTTACACTCTTTTTTAACACAGAAGCCGATTGTGGCGTTAGTGGTTGGTCCACTGTTTAGGCTAGATAAAACAAAAGTGTGAATTTATGATTAATGTTAAATTAAGAATTATTTTAATGTTTAACTAACCTGAACTGACATCTATATCAGTTTAGGTTAGTTAAAAACAACAACAACGACCCCGCTAGCGTCACAAACAGTTTCTCTTCAGTTACTCTTCTGTTAAAAGAAGAGTAACTCTCTTTTTTCTCTGTGAGTGCATAACTGGTATAAATTAACAAAATGTAACTACAATAAACACCGTTTGCACTTTGAGGCTTAATCGGCTTAGAAGTTTTGTTTTACCCGCCAAAGAGCCATAACTCCAAAGCAAACCCAGTGTATGACTGCATTACATACGTTGTACGATCTCGATCTTATACTCGTCCACCTAGTGAACACTGTGTCCAAGGAGTAACTTATTAGCATTCCTCAGTTAACATAAAGGCTAGGCAATAATAAATGATTAACGACTTGGTAATGGATTTGCTGTATACCTTACTACTTTATTAAAAAAAAGTACCCCACTACTTTATTATTTGACCTGGTGAATGAATGAAACAATACTTACTTGTGGAGTGTAAACATTAAGTGTAAGACAATTGTCTTCGTTACCATCGAATCCATTGGTGAAATAAGATATTTGAGGACACATTGGTCCATCTTTAACAGTATCTAAAATTCCATCCCAAGGTTGTTTGGGAACTGGAGGCTATAATCGGAAAACAATGTATGGTTTTTATTTATAAATGAGACTAGATATTTAATGTGTCGAATTCAATGTTGAACTACTCAATATCCTGTATTTTCTATATTTTTCATTTTAGTTTCATTTTTGTGAATTTACGCACTTTTTTCTTGTAACGTTCCGACCGAATGCTCGGCATTTTCCTGTTAACGATGCCCCCAGCTTCTACTTGGTGCTGGGTTTATTTTCCAGGTTAGGTTAGCGAAACAAAACCGTACATAAATCATACTCATAAAGTATGGTTTATGTACGTTGATTTTTTTTCCTAACCTAACCTGAAAAATAATCCCAGAACCGAGTAGAAGCTGGGGGCATCGTTAACAGGAAAGTACCGATAATTCAATTATTTTAAACTTTTGTCAATTTTGCATTTTACTTTACCTTAAAACTGTAAAAATAAAGTTTTATCGTCATCACATAGTACAAACATGAACTTTTCTTATTTTATTGTATAATAAAATAATTCATAATTAAAAGACTTATTTTCAGGCAGTTTATATACACCACATGTAAATCAAAGGTGACTATAATGTATGCTTATTTACTTATATAAAAAATTACGTATGCATTTTCATTATGCAGCTCTTACATCGTCCAACCCTATTGCATCAGTGACGTAACATTTCCTTACATAGTTGTGAATAGCACTTAATTTATTTTAAATTATGATAGTGCGGCACTTCCATCTCATGTTGAAGTTGACAAACTCGTCAAAGTTGTGTAATCACATATCATAGAATTCAATTTATCGTACATACCAATTTTATTTTTTTCGAATAACTGAATTATAGCAATGATAATATCAGTTTGCTTGTTTGTTTTTTATAATACTAACCTTGAATCGCAGATCATTTACAGGCGGCTCAGCAAATGGTATTCCTCGGAATGCAAAATAATCATTTCCATTTTCATCAATAGTTTTTTCTCCGCGAATTGATCCGTGGTTGAGATTTACTGTTGGTTTTTCATCATTACTACCAAAAACTCCCAAAATGGAAATACAAAGTTCCAAAACGAAAAGTGAGACCATCGCAATCGGAAGCAATGATAAAATGAGTGAAGGATGTTAGATGAAAAAATGTAATAGTGTTTGTTGTCATTCACTACAAGTGGATGATGTAATTTGTTCAAGTTATTCAAGGCTATACTGTATAAGTTATAAGAGATTTGTGAATTTTCGTTGTTGTTATTTTTGCCTGAGGGAAATTAGTCATCCTAAAGCTGGACAAAGGTCATGCGAAAAACTCGAAATCCGAACATAAAATCAGGTGGTCATTTAATAAATAGACAAAAACAAATGACATGAGACAGATTTCTCTCTGAAGAAAAATCGAGTGGTCGTCATGTTAATGAACTACAACCCCCAACTAATGTATTGCAGATAGGAGAATAATAGTTTACCTTTCATTGGACAGTAGTATTCTTTTTACTAATACAGTTATACAATATTTTACAAATATTATACAAACATTTAACTGTAAAAATTTAAATCGGTCTGTTTTATCATTATTTACAAACATCATTTGAAATAGGAACTTAAAATGTTTTATATTGGGTAAACAGATTTATTATTATGTGCAATAATATTATTATTTATGTAGGCATTATTACAGATGTTAACAAAGTTACTTTTATTTTTGAAATATCAATGGCTATATAATGTTACAATTCTTCTTTAACAGGATTGTATTCCTCTGCAAGCTGGTGATGACGACCTATAAGTCTCGGAATAGTTTTCACCCAAAGTTCGTATTTGTCATCTTTGTTCGGGTCGTAAACGCTCACCGAGCTTTTCGTGTCGATGTGATAGATGTGCAGTTTGTTCGATTCCACACTTGGCCATTTCACTTGAACGTCATCGCTGTTTGGAGTTCTACAGACAATGGTAAGAAACTACTTTTAGACATTTCCAGCATTGTTATGACCCTTTAAAATAGTTGTGGCTAGCTTTACCCGTTCAATACGAAATTGTAAAAAAGTTTTTGCATTTGCTTCTTCATATCGAGGTCCTTATCTTTGAGAGGTTCCATACCAAATAACATGTTTGTGAAAAAGTTAACCAAGTCGAAAGCATGACAAACACCTATAAAAGAAAAAGTATGAGTATGATAGTATGATTTTGTGATTCAATGCGGTCAAGGGAATTTTGTTTACCGATGTTGGTTTCCTCAGGAAGATGAAATATTTGTTTAAATGTTTTATCATCTCCTTTGTAATCATACACGTATGCATAAACTTTGCTTCCTTTCTCAGCTAACATTTTAATTGTCAAGTAATGATACTTGTGGAACAATCCATCGGTGACGATCTAACAAAAGTTGATTACATGAATGTAAGATACAAAAAATAAATGATGCGGTCGAGAAACCTCAAACCTAAAAATGAATAGAATTTGTGCTATTTCGAACAGCTGAAGTTTACCGATTACTGAAGGTTTGGTGTTTTTAAAATAAACAAACACAAAAAAAAATTACGTTAATCAACAGCGTTAAACTTGAACTGCAAGTGACTGAAATTCTTTTCGAAATATTGAATGGTTTCGCATTACTGATTTTTCGAATCTGAGGGAGTTAAAACTGAAGTTATAACACGAACCTTGGTGTAAAATTTGTAGATTTCTTCCTTGCTCATGGAAGGTGCGAAATACTTTGCTTTGATTTCAGTTGTTACTTTGTCCAAATTGGTATTACCGCTAAACAGCAGTTTTAAATTATTATCAATTTCTTCTAGAAATTGATCACCAAATCCACCAGCTTGCACTATTACGATAAATTTAAAAAAATTGAATTTATATTTGGAAGTCTCATTGCATAGTTGTTTTTGAAGGTTATGAATGAGCACGTTACTTGTATTCCAGCAGTCGCCCTCGTCTCGGGTTACTCCGATGATTAGAGGAACATCGTTGTACTGTTTGTTCTGTATCATATTGTATGGAGTGTCGGGCAGAAAATAATTATCCACCGTCGGAACGAATATCATGTGCATCATTTTATTGATCTGAAACCATTTGGTTCATGGTAAGCACTGTTTGGTTTATCGAATGCCAACTGTGATTTTGTTGTTTATAACATTATTGATGAGATTTTCGAACTTCTACTCACAAGTGTTCCATCATTCATTGCCAACTTATTGCTCGGTAGCACTTTTAAGCATTCAACTAATTTCTGTGTATCGTGTATGGGACATTCCATCTTCTTCCCTAATTCGTTGGCCCAATGTGTAGGCTCATCTTGATAAGCCCAAGGATTCAAGACTGTTCCGCTCATTGCAATCGCTCGGTGGAACAAACCTACAGAAAATATATGAAAACATTTCAATTATAGAAAATGAGATTTTGATTCAAGATCTTCACTTCATAGCTTTCACCTTTAGAGAGTGGTGAAAGGTAATGATACATCACACTAGCACCACCCGCGCTTTCGCCAAAAATGGTGACTTTTGTCGGATCGCCTCCAAATTTGTGGATGTTGTTTCGTACCCATCTCAGACCTTCCACTTGGTCTAGAAGACCATAGTTGCCCATAGATGAATCATCGTTAGTGCTTAGAAATCCTATTTAAGAAAAAATGACTTGAAAGTTTTAATTCACTAATTTTCAACTTAGAAGCGATGCTACATTGATAGTTTAATTTTGAATCACTCTTTGATTATAAGGGTGTAGTTCACCTAAAGCTGCTACTCTATAAGTGACAGACACGAGTATAATGTTTTTTTCCTCAGGCATAAAGCGTTTTGAATTGTATAGAAAGTTTTCGCCTCCATTTCCCATAGCAAATCCTCCACCGTGTATATGATAAACAACAGCAAGTTTACTTTCTTCGTCGCTGGATGGAAGCTGAATGGGAAAAATGATTTCTTAGTTTTCATTCAAATATTATCAAATCATACGTTATATATTGTAACGAAAAAAACTTACACTAGGTGTGAAGATATTGAGGGTTAAACAGTTGTCTTCAGTTCCTTCGTTACTACGGGTGAAGAGCGAAATCTGAGGACATGATGGTCCATCTGCAACTGTGTCTAGAATTCCATCCCATGGTAATTTCGGTACTGGATGCTAGATGAATGAATTAATAGTTAATTTCATATGAAATACTAGGTAATGTTTATCAAATTAGCGCGGCTCCATAGTATCCATCATGCTGGAATTCGCATTGCCTTAGGGGCATTTTGAACAAGCCGTGTGATAAACATGTGCGCGGAAAACGGTTAGCTTCCAATTCACCACCTCCTGGAATCTGCGACACCCAGTCACGTGGCTCGTCTTTATGCCAGTCTTCTGACAGTTCTGCATACGCCTGTGTATTTAAACTACCTAATATGCGTATGTATGTATGCTAGGAGAGTTGCATATGTACGCTAGGAGAGTCAGGGTGACTCGTCCATTGGGCGTGCGAGCCATGGAAGTCAGATGGATGAGTGGCCTCTTGTGTTTTCTATGTGAGCTTAATTCTTCGTGGCGGTTTCTGGTGATACCGTTCGTGATGGTCTTCTGCGATTTTTTTAGGGTTTTCACCTGCCCTGAAGAGTACGTTGGTCGTTTTGAGCAACTTCTTCATCACCGCTTCCTCTGATTCCAGCCTATTCACACGGACGGCGCAAAGGATGGAGACAGAGTGGGTTTTGGATGTGTCTACCTGGTGCTCCATTGGTAGGCTTCTTCCATCTTTGCACAGCGTGTTTTCGACCGAACTTGTCGCTATTATGAGGGCATTGTCACTTTGTCTTCATAACCCTGTTTATCGGTTCTTGCTCTGCTTCAACTCTGAGTGGGTTGCAGACGTTACAAGATTTTTATTCTCGGCTTGCGCTAGTTCTATTGGTTCATGGACTTGTTCACCGCCTTGCGGAACTGGGTAAGTCTGTGGTTTTTGTATGGCTGCCAGGCCACTTTGGCATCTAAGAAAATGAACTGGTGGATGCATTGGTGAAAGCATGACTTCACGGGTCTTGTGTTGCCTCAGATATATCATCACCCGACCTACAACTCTGACAAAAAATGTCAGATTCGTTCACCCTGGCAGACTGAATGGGCTGCAGTCGACAATAACAAGCTGCATGCTATAAATTAAAAACACGGTCGGAGTATGGGAGACTTCTTTTTCTGCTTTCAAGAAGAACATAGTGTTGCTGGTACGGTTAAGGATAGGACAATACAGTTTTCCTAAGCGTTTCTTCTTCGTGGGAGGTTTCCGTCTTGGTGTCGCATATAATTCTCAAGTGTCGGTCCATCATGTCCTGGTGAACTTCCCGCTTTATGAACCTTTTCGTAGACTGTGCATTTACCTTTCACCCTTTCGGAGGTGATGGGGAAACCAGTTCGTACTATCCATCGTGTTTTCCGGTTTTTGAAGCTGTCGGGTCTTGCTTAACTAATATGTTGTACAGGTTGTGTATTCTGTGGGCGGCGTACGACACGTGTTTGGGCAGTTGGTGCGCCTCTGTTAACCAAATACCCACCTGAGTTCGTAGGTTCGGTAAGGATTTTAGATTTGAAATTTTATTGAACTAGTACGGTAGGGTAAATAGCCCGTGAAATGACGAGAAATGTTTCTTTTATTTTCATTACGCAGATTTTGCAGAGGCAAACGCAACGCTTTTTCTTATTTCGCTGATAAATAAGCATTTTGGTGCTAACAATGAGATTAAGTTGGCACTATATTTGTCTTAAAATCTGTAGAGAAGGTACGGTCTGGTCTTTTATAGAAGAGGTTGTGGTAGACCTGCTGAAGTGTTTTTTTATTATTTCGGAACTGCTTCTGCATTGGTCATTTGAATCCACGAAGTGATCAGACTCAGGATTGTTGGTTCTTATTTCTCCATGATTTTGGCTTAGGGCCACCACCACCAGCCCGACTTTGAAAAATGTAATGACCTATCAACAACAAAGCTGAATTTGCTATTTATAGAGCAATGTGACCCAACTCCAAAGTTTTCTTCGTAAAATGTTCTTGTTTCAGCCACTTGTTTATTTGTGTTTTTAGGCTTTCATTACTCACCCAAGTGAGGATCAACAAATAGATTGCGTGAGTGGCAGTAACCGTGTAGACTAATGAAATGTGCTAGGGTAATTTGCTTCAATCTTTATGATATTTCGCGTTCAGAAATGAAACCTGAGTCTCGTCCATAAGAGAACTCTCTTACCATTGCTTAAGTGCAACTGATTGCAATCAAGAAATCGTGATTTGCTTATTTCAAATTGGAAACGTAAACAAAAGGAAATATTACGGGTGTTTAAGTGCGATTGTGACAATTGCTTAATTTCATCCTCGCTAAAAACACGTCTTTCGATTCCTGACTTTTAAAATCACATTTGAAAAGTTTATTATGGTTATCAGCTTTTTGTTTATTTTCTAAACTAAGATATATGCTGTTTTTCGTTTTTTACCTTGAATCGAAGATTGTCTTTAGGAGCTTCTGCATAAGGAATGCCTTTAAATGCATAATATGTATTTCCATTTTCATCCACCGATTCCATGCCACGAATTTTCCCAAGATTTAGTTGCATAATTGGTTGTTCGCATAATCCATATTGCCCTAAAAATGTAGCTACAAGCCCTACCAATAAAAGCAGAAGCGGAGCTCCACTCGTTAAACTCATGTCTGCAAAGAATGAAGTGTTTGATAAACTTGTACAAGTTTTCTTATAAGATTTTTAATAAAATTTAAGATTGGTCGGTTGCTTGTATGTTGTAATCATGTGTGATGTCGATTTCCTGTTATGAAGATCTTATTTATAAGTATTAAATTTATTAACATTATATAACAACTTCTTTACGAGTTTTTGTTGACGTAATTGAACTTTTTTTTAACGTACTTCAAAAATAGCTATCAATTCGATCCATGTGTATTTATCACTTATGTATGTCCCGATTATTTAAGAACCATTGGTCCGTTTGGGACGAAACTTTGGCAATCGGCTGGGATTTCTTATCCGGTGGTCTCCTAAAATTCTGAAACGCCTATGTCAAAAGGGAGCACCATAATCGAGACATGACTGTTTTGTCTTTTTTTGAAGTGGATTTTTTAATTATTTAATTATATATTTTCAAACTATCTACCATTACAAAAACATTATCATAAGTATTACTTATACTGTATATCATTCTTTTATCTTATCTGTGCCAAACTACGTCGTCATGTGTTAGAGTGTTTAGAGAAACGGATTTTGCTTTATTCTTATACTGTACTAGCAAATAGTCCAAAAATGACGGAAAAGTTTTTGTTTGCTTTCATTGTGCAATTCATCGTGATAAATCATGTTGCTTTGCAAAATATGTTACAGTTATTTATTATTTTAACTCATATTGCTTCGCAATATTTGTTAATTTCAATATTTGCTATTAATTTCGGTGTAGGTTTGACATTTTCTCACGCGGTGGCGCTACCATATGTGGTATGGAAGAGGAACAGGTTCATCTTTATTAGAGTAGATTTTTCTTCTGTCGTGTTATGAACGATGTTCTAATGCATAATAGCTAAATCATTTAAATTTATCTAGTATGATAACTTACCACACCAAATATACACAAAATTTCGTTTATGCAGATTTTAAAAGCGTGGATTGTTGAGTAATGCGAAAAGATAGTAGCTGGTAAACAAAATAACCAAGGTGAATTAAAGCACCATTTATTGTAATTTAACTAAAGAGTTTTCCACTATTTATCATTTGTTTATGAATCGGATGAAATGATTTCTACAGAGGTACAAAAGTTGACAATAAAACTTATCAATTGTTAATAAAAAGTGGTCATCGAAGTCAGTCAATGACATCTGTACGATAGTCATTCTCTGTATTGGATCGGTCTGTATTGCACCCGATTAAATATTAAACCCGGTTAAATATTCATACTCGTGCATTTATTCAACTCAACAGTTAGTTGAGTAAATGTAATAAATGTAGATTTGCAACAAAGCTCCAGGATTCATAAAATGCAATCATATAACATTCAATGAGTGAAGTTAATTCATTCATTTGGTGAATTAAATTATTATCAAAATGCTTCGTGAAATGAACCTTTCACATGTGTTCGCCGTTTTGGATTCATTCAAGATAAGATACGTGTAATGGTAAAGACACTTCATTTGTAAACCATTAACCTCTCACCATTGGAATTTTTTTTTTTGTGACAGTCATTGTATTTCTTAATACATTAACTGTATTTCTAATATAAATTTAGTGTAATCATATCTGATTGAATTTTAATTTTAAATTATTGTAGCGTTACAATTCTTCTTTAACAGGATTGTATTCCTCTGCGAGCTGGTGATGACGACCTATAAGTCTCGGGATAGTTTTCACCCAGAGTTCGTATTTGTCATCTTTGTTCGGGTCGTAAACGCTCACCGAACATTTCATGTCGATATGATAGATGTGCAGTTTGTTCGATTCCACACTTGGCCATTTTACTTCAACATCATCGCTGTTTGGAGTTCTAAAGACAATGGTAAGAAACTGCTTTTAAACATTTCCAGCATTCTTATGCTTCTATTAAATAAATTGATCTTTGACCTACCCATTCAATACGAAGTTATAAAAAAGTTTTTGCATTTGCTTCTTCATGACAAGATCCTTATCTTTCAGGGGTTCAATTCCCGTAAACATGCTTGAGAAAAAGTTAACCAAGTCGAAACCATGACAAACGCCTATAATTCAAAAAGGTGTTTTGTTATGTGACTTTGAATCAATTTTGAATCGAAGGATTTTGCTTACCGATATTGGTGTCCTCTGGAATATGAAACATTTGTTTAAAGTGTTTTTGATTTCCTTCGAAATCATACACGTAAGCATAAACTTTGCTTCCTTTCTCAGCTAACATTTTAATTGTCAAATAATGATACTTGTGGAACAATCCATCCGTGACAATCTATCAAAAGGTGATCACATGAATTTTGGAAAGAACTCAATTAATACACATGCTGAAAACATCTTAGCTCTTTATTAAGACATTTTCTGGTCCCATGTGGGTCTTGACCTCACAAAGAATATGATCTTTCCCACTTAAGCGACATTCGCGCCTGGTTTGTGGGCACTCCTTGTGGGCACTAACCTAACCAGTTACGTCACTGTTCCAACGCGCGAGCTTTGTGCTATGCTTTTTTACTCCAGCCTAATTCTGTGAT
>JAQIWH010006705.1:0-12447 GCA_034695005.1 Cryptops parisi
TATACACCTTGAAGTAGATAAAAAAAATAACAATAATAATATATATATGATTTCCTTTAAAAAAATAAACGTGTTCATCGATTGAGAAACAAACAATACGTATAATTTAGAATTTCAGTACAAGCTATTATGAATATGAATTATAGCCAAGTGTGGAATTTAAATTACTTGGTACGGTACCATATGTCGATATTCTATATTTTCAAATTCATTTTTTATATTTATAATTCAGCTAATTTTATCTTTGCACATGTACATAAAATAACATATCGTATGACTGTTAAAACCAAAACCCATTATACAACTTTTGTTCAATGAATTATTTCAAAATATTATAACCACCACCAATATACGTATAAGATCGAATCGCTTGAAATGGTGTGTTTCGCATCAAGTTTAGTTCGTTTTCAATGAATCGCTTCAAAACAACCTTTTTTTTTTACACAGAATTTGCTTTGTTTTGGATCGAATCCCTCGAAAACGTGCGTTTTGCACTGAATTCAGCTCATTTTCAATTACAAAATGTCCCAAAAGTCATCGTTTGTTTTTATTACTAGCAAAAAGCCGGGCTTTAATTGGACTGTGAAATGAGGGTCCATTGAAGTTACTAAGTGCAAAATTGCGGCATAGTAGTAAGCATAATTTATAAACCCGTAAACCCGTTTTTTAGTCTTCGATCGAAAATGCACCCTTTTTTACGCAAGTGTGCGAAATTTCATCTTCCAAGATATTGTGGTTTTTGAGAAAAAGGGATCACAAGATTCAGCCAAATGCCGATTTTGATACAACTGGGATAAAGAGAGACTTGCTTCGCTCGTCTCAATAAATTTTTATTTTATTTTTTTGTTAATTTTTTTTTACATTATAAAAAAAATAACTCAAAAGTGTTTATCACCCACTTTATTAATTGGTGTATTTTTACACAAAAAAACAAACAAACAAAAAGAAAAGAAATTTGGTTCAAATTTAATTTTTAATTTCACTCGTTTGAAAAAAAAAGGAGGACAAAGGGTTAGTACAAATACCGGACCAATTATCCGGCTAGCTTGGGACCCGAGTAGCCCGGATTTTTGGATTTTCTGGTTTTCTGGAAACAGCCTAAATATATAGTGCTGTAGTGTACTTCAATAACAATGAAAAGTTAAGAACTAACTTGTATTAACAGAAACAAAACATGATCTTAATTAATCCACTTAAAGCTCTTAAAATATAATGTATCAGAATGATGTATATAATTAAACAAAACAATAAAGAAGAAAACGTGAAACAAGATCTGTTCACTTAATGCGGGGTACAGTATACAGCAGTGTTGTATATTGTGCACACCAAATCTAAAATTGAGCCAAAACTAGCCAGTTTAAAAAATAGCCCGTTAGCTGGCCATTCCAGATTTCTGGAAGCCGGATAAGAGGTCCGGTGCTTGTACATAATGAAATTGTTGAAATTTCAGTTAGGGTAGGAGAATGTTTTTCAATTTAATTTTTTTCTCGTATTGATTTTAACATGTTATTCGGGATACAGGATACAAAAGTTATGTCAAATTTATTTTCGACAAAATGAAAGTTTACCAACTTTTAATTTTTTATTCACAAACGAGTGAAATTAAAAATAAAATTTTAACCACATTTCACTCCTTTTTTTTTGTATAAATGCACTCAACTTAAATGAAAAGTGGATAATAAAACATATTTCCGTTGTTTTTATTTTTTTTATATATTAGCTTTACTTGTGAGTGAGTTTGTGAGTGAGATGGGAATTGAACGTATACTGTTAACCACAGTCATTTTACGAAAATATACTGTAGAGTCCAATGTACCCAAAAACGCATAAAACGAGAACCGCATAAGTCCTTCGCATAAATAAAAACCACATAAGTTCAATTAAAGAAAATTTGCATATATAAATAAAGTGAAAATTGCAAAAAAATCAAAAATAAAATTATTGTAACAAAACTCGCAAAAAATATAAACAAGTTATACAAACAAATTATTTTTCGTGGTGTTTTTGTACCTTGTGTTGGCCATCATCCTTTCGGGTGCTGCAGTCAAATAAATAAATAAATAAATAATTAATCAATTAAATAAATGGGGTACTGAATTATGGGAAACTCTATAGTAGTAGGCCTATGGTTTGGAATTAATTACCTAATTTCAATTTCATTTTAAATTGTAATTTAGCGAACCAATTGTTTAAGTTTCGCTGGATTACGAGAGCCCCTTATTTCAAGTTTATTTTCTTAGATTCGCAGAGCCTGGTGTTAAGTTTTGTTGGATTTAGAGTTTTCTGATAATTTTTCAGGGTTTTTTAATAAGTTTTTTTACTGGATTTAGCGCTAAAGATTTAGCTGGCTTTCAGAGCCCGTTGTAAAGTTTTAAATATACCAATCCCATTATTTAAGTATTCCAACTTAAATACAGGTCTGAGTAAATTAACCGATTTTTTTTAACAAAAATGTAAAAAAAGAAATTATAAAATTTGTAAAATAAATATTACAATTTTTTTATTGGTTTCACCAGTGACAGTACTATTATTATTAACGAATTAATTACATGAACGATGATTCAGAATACTCGATTTTGTTAACAGAAAAATTGATTCTTTAAAATGTAAACGATGTTTTGTAGAAAATATCGATTAGTCAATGTACTACCGAATAAAGGATTAACCTAGTAAATCCTAGTTTCAAATTTAACCAAAAATAATTTCATCACCCTATCAATCAAGATTTCAATATTTTTATCACCCTATCCGTTAAGTACTCATATTATTTCATGTTCAACAAAGCCTATTGAAATCGGTCACAAGTGCACCTCAATACGATAAATCTATAACATTTCCTAGTACGATTTGATTAGCCAATGATCGGCCATCTGTAGTTTCCGTTTTTGTTTATTTTTTTTATTGGTTTCACATAAATAAAAAAAAAATATATGGTATTGCAAAAAAAAAAAACGACATTGGCAAATATTTAGTGTAAGTTGCATTTTTATAACTCTTTATGTGTGCAGATCATTCTTGTTTGTCCACCAATACGTACTTGTTTCTTTTCTGTCACCAGTTAACCTTTTTTTGTTGTACGTAGATTAACAAGCCCAACTTATGTTCATTTTTGTTCTAATTACAGAATCTTTTCGTCCTCGATTAACGATGAGTGCCAAGTATCTACAGATGTTCATTTTTCATCGACCAGACCTCATTGACAACTCAACAACCGTCCACTTCGTTAAGTCAACATCAACCGTTTAAAGCCACCATCCATATTTTTTATCCAAGTTAATTTTCCGTCATTATGGAATACATTAACACTACGTTGGTCAACAATTTAACCGAAAAAAACGAAAGCTGCACTAATGATTACTGCGTGAAAGATGAGGACTATTGGAACATGATCCAAGACTACATTTTCCCGACACCTTACGAATGGGTTTTGATAGTCTTGCATTCGGTCGTGTTTGTAATTGGTTTTATTGGCAATGTATTGGTTGGTGTGGCTGTTTATCGTAACCATAGCATGCAAACGGTGACCAACTACTTCATAGTCAACTTGGCAATTGCTGATCTCATGGTCATACTCATCTGCTTACCGCCGACTGTCTTGTGGGATGTGACTGAAACCTGGTTTTTGGGAAGCATTCCCTGTAAGATGGTACTCTACGTTCAGGTAAGATTTGAATTATATAGATACTATATTATTATTACTATTGATATTATTATTGTTGTTTTATTACGATCCAGAGAATCAATACAAGCATAACAAAAACTACCTAACATATAATAAATGGTTACATACACCTTTTTTTAAAATAATATATGATGCTGAAGGAAAGTAGCTATTATCACTATACAAAGCATTCTTCCGAATGCGAAATGGCAAATCATTCCAGACCGAAAACGCATTGCAGGGATAACATCTTTCACAAGATTTGGTTAATTAATTCCCTTGTAATATTGAATTTATATAAGTTAACAGACCTGTGGCTTATCTGGTAATTAAGATACACACCATACTTACGAAGTGAATGTCTTTTGGTTATAAAGAAACTTTGGAATTTCTAAAATTCGATACATAGTAATCAACTGTTTAAGAGTTGAAATCTTAAGTATTGAGCATTTTTTTTTGTTATGGAGACATATCTCGACCATTTAAACAAGACACGCAGTACATCATTATAAGCTGTTGTAACCTGTCTAATACGAAATTCACGAGCATCCGCCCAGACCAATATAACATATCTTAAGATCATCCATATTTATTATCAATATCTCTATTTATTTTCTGCATTATTTTAATCAACATCTGTGGAGTTGTTGCGAAAGGTTTTTTTCGGCAAGCAAGGCTCGAAATAAACCGGAGCAAACCGGAAAACTGTTCCGGTTCGTAAAATTATGGAAAAAATTGTTCCAGTTCGCGACATTTCCGGTTCGTGATAAAAATATTTTCCGCTTACAAGTCACTTTTTTAAAGAAAAACTCTCAATAAGGATGGAAGTTTATGCCCAACTTATTTAAAAACCTTAACCTTGAACCGGTTTCATCCTTTCCTTAATTATTTCTTCTCTTTTTTATCTAAAAGTGACACAAATTTCTTCTTTTGTGCTTTTCTAATCTTATCCTGAAGACTGAGCCACCACAAACTTGTTACCATACGATAAAGAAGATACATGTATCTTCAGTCATGCCTGAAGTATGTCAGTAATCTTTTGATTCACCCTGTATAATTGTTGTCTCCAGCTTATATGTTTTGCAAATCACCCTCACAAGATTTAGACTTGCTGAATTAAATTGAACTTAAATGTTATGGTTCTTATAACGGTGCTTTCCGGTTATAACGAGGCCCGTCTGATGTTGCTATTTTCTTATGGGTTTATTTACTTGGTTATGAGTTTATTTTGCAAGTTAGGTTAGGAAGAAACGTATTAAATGTATGATTTCGTTTTGTTTTCCTAATCTAACCTGAAAAATAAACCCATAACCAAGTACAAGCAAATAGCAACATCAGACGGGCCTCGCTGTAACCGGAAAGTACCCTTATAACATTTAACAGTGGAGTTTTACAGTTTTGATTTTTGTTATTGTTTCATAAATATGTATTTTATAATGGGGGGAGGAGTGATAGACGCCCCCCTCCCGTTCCGGCTCTTAAATTTTTTATTTCGAGCCCTGTCCGGCAAGTCATTTACTTGGTACCCTACCCGGCGAGTCATTTGGCCATTTCTTTTAAAATATAAGTCTTACTCTACTCAACTCGTAGGGATGTTATGCTATTATGCCATTTTTTAAGCCAGAAAATTATATAGCCGAGAAGGGTGCTAACCGTGGTCAAATTTGTAAACATAGACGTACTAGATTTGTTACCCGTGCAAAAGCACGGGTAGTTGTCCACAAGGAACGTTAAAACAATAGGTTTTGACCTTTTCTTCCGACCGCCTTTTTTTTTTATCAATTCGCCGTCCATCGGGAAAAGTTGGGTTACTATTGTTGACCATACATGGCATATAACGATTATTGCTCTTTGTTTCTCCCGCACATTTGTTTCTCCCGCAATGCAATGCAATGCGCGACCGTCGGTATGCGCGTGCGCAGTGGAAATGCACCACAGGCTCATGCAAAGCTAACCAGGGCGTCGCAAAGCTTTCTGGGAATGCGTTACAGACACTGATAATTATTTAATACGATACACTTGTGAACGATAGGTGTTTATAGTAAAACTCTATAGCAATCGTCGTTTACTAAGAAAATTTAATTTAATGTAGTGTAAAAATTTAATTTAGTGTCTACTTATGTACACAATAGGTTATAAAGGGTTAAGTAACATTTTGATCTGAACTTGCCTTGCTGTCTGTGGGCGACTTCATACTTCTTATACTAATAACTTTGCCCATATTGTTGTTTTGCTCAAAATTGTGCATCAAGAAAGTAGAATTGCTCCTAACACATTCCAAAATGCTTCTAAGTCATTTCTGGCAACAAAATTAATTCACGCTCTTTTTCCGCGCAGTTTAATGGTAAGCGACAATTTTTTTTTTCAAAAATGGCATTTCTTCACCAAACTGTCTTTCAGTACTACTGTTTCTATCTGGTTACTTTACCATTTCATGGAATTCCAGAAAATGACAACATAATATAGTATAGTATAGAGAATCATCTTGTTGCTCAGCTATGAAGTTTCTCACCAGCAAAAACGTTTTCTTGAACTTGAACAATTTGGAAAATGTAGCTTATCATTATTTTGCCCGAAGCCCTTCAATTGTTATAAATAACTGTAGCGCTTAAATGTTAAAGTTTAAAGTCTACCTGTGTCACATGCAAGAATTTTATTGTGTGGCAAGTAGAGCAATTTGTGGACTACTGTGACGTAAGCTTCTTGCCAACAAAGTTTCGTTGGTTAGGCAGTGTCATAATTGTCCACAACTTGTTCTACTTGCCACACAAAAATAGCGTGTGTCAGAACGCCTTTTAAGCTAGTATTGGTAATCAATAAATTCCGTGCGGTATTGGTTCCTTCTTTTTTTGCAGCTGTATTATACAAACGTATTTGTTAATCTGATGTGTTAAGAACATCTGGTGTAGATATCTAAACAGTTGTTATAGGAAACAGAGCGCTAAGTGTGAAAGTCTTTTGCCAGTATAGGTGACCAATAAGGTTCGTGCGCTATTTTTTCCTTTCGTTTGCAAGAAAGTTGAAACCACGTATTTTTTGATTACCTAATACTATAAAAGTATAATGCCATTTATTTTTGTGTGTAATTATTACATAAATTGTGCTTCATACGCGTATTCAGGGGACTAGGGGAATGAGTGGTCATTTGATAAAAAACGAATATTTGATAAAATTCGGAAAATGCTTGACAAGTTTTCCTCCAATCAACATTAGAATTTAATTTTAATTATATTATAAGTGATTTGTTATTTATATGTATTTATAAAACATGTATTTATATTAATTATGTATCGATAATTCCTTTTATGTGGTTTGTGACCCCCTCCAAACTGGAAGTCTTTGACTTCTGGATAGTCTTATCAAAGTAATTTAATTTATACAAAAATTGTACTCAAGTCTGTCTGTTTGTTAGTCCGCCTGTTTGTCTGTTTGTTTGTCTGTCTGTCTGTTTGTCACTTCGTTGAACAATAGTTAAAACGGGAATAGTTGATCCTCTAGAGCCCAGATAGCTAGAATCTACAACATTACAGTGCAGTAATTGAATTTTTTTTTACCAATCTGTATGTCTGTTCGTTGATTTGAGTTTTGATTTTTTATTGCGGTTTTTACAAACCAATAAGAAGAATTTTATTATACATAATCTATTCATCACTATATAATAGTTACCCTAAATAACGCGCGAGACGTAACGCGATTGCAATTGCATAAGTTTGTGTTAGCGTTTTGATGGTAATGCTATCAATGCATGCTATCGATACCACGTGGAATGTTTACATAACTAGGTTCCCCGTGGTTACCATACCTACCGCGGGGGTTACATTCTAGTACAATACATGTTTATATAAAAGTTTGTCAAATTGGCGTAATGCTTTTTTTTTCCAGTTTAAAACCAACTGACGCATACTTTCGGTACTTATAGGGGAGTGCATTTCACTCTAAGTAACTGTTTGTACGGGCATGACCGGTTTTCACTCAGAAAAGTGGATTGTAGGAACATACATGGGAATGTGAGAAGCCAATTGGTCGCAAATAAAGCCTTCGCAGTCCGGATATTCGCAACACGCGAAAGTTGAGATTTCTCCGGTAGCATAGATTTTAAAAACCTAAAGTTTGTACTGATTCGTTCTTTAATAATATTTTTTATTTTTCTTTATAAAAGAAGTAAAAACGAGACCAAAAATATTATACACTTGTCTGTTGGAATATTAGAATTTATGTGCCAAATTACACTGTAAAAGGTAAAAATAACCAAATTCTGTAAGAAAAACCTTTTGACCCATTTGACAAAAAAAAAATAATAATAAAAACGGAGTTATCATAAAACTTTTTATGGTACATTTACGTACTAAGTTGTGACTAACAGCCAATATGGCATAAAAAGTTTAGTTATTTATGTGAAACTATTTCAACTCTTAGTACAGTTTGAGAGTATCTAGCTAGAACATAAAGAAACGTTAACTCCACTTCTAATTTAGAACTTGAACGTTCTTTATGAAACCTGCCACCAGGGCAATAATTTTTCACAGGGATCTACTCCAGGAACAAATCAAAAGAAACGTTCGTGTGATTTAAAGATGTCGCCAGTTTAGCGGAAGACATTGTAATTCATGGTAGAGAAAAAAAAATAAAAATGACGTCATAAATAAAAAATGACGTCATACATTTCTTGTATCTGAAAAACAATGTGTTAATGACTGTGTGAATCATATTTTTAAATTCCATCAGAGATACATTATCATTAATTGTGATCACCGAGCCTAATTTTATTATTCGTTTAATGTTATCTATGAAGTTCCAATCACATGTATTTATGTGTTTAGTATTGTATTTATGTATAGTATTTGTGTTATGTATTTATGTGCTGTGCTCTTAATTGCCAAATCGTTTATTGTTATGAACGATTATTGCGACGTTATTGTAACATCACATTAGATAAAATGTTTTTTTAAATATTTTTATTCCTACAATAATTAACATTACATTACATTAGTTGTACCTGGTCATAATAAGCGATATTTACACAAGTCGATGTTTTGATAAAACATATATACTGTATTTTAAGAGTGAATTTACATCCAATACTGTATAAAGTTTTATACTAATGTCTTATGTTTATCAAAGCGTAACAATGACAAGAAAAATTATTTCTCAATGTTAGTTTTCAATTCATGTGACAAGAATAATTTTCTCAGCTGTTTGTTAAATGCGAGAAATTTTCGTTATTATGCGATTTTGTGATGCACAAGTTACTGAAGTTTTATTACTGTATTTCTTTGGAATCTGTATATATGAGGAGTTGGCGCAGAACGTAACCCTCGCATAAATCGAGGTGTCTTCCAATGTCCTCGAATTGAAAACGCTCAACACGTTTAAAAATCTATGATCTATTAGAGCTAAATTAGAACCAAGTTTTATCAAAGGAACCACTAAGTTAATCACTTTTCCGATAACGCATGACAGAAAAGGTACACGTACAATACACAAAATTGATTAGGCCTACATCTTTTTACATTAATGTGATACAATTTTGTTAATCAATATCATTAATTTAATCTTAAGAACGCCAATTTTTTTAATCTTATTATAAACACAATTTCTTTTGTTTTCTTGTTTACAAAAGTGCTGTGATATATTGGCATTGAACCAATGTTTACTGGATAATTAAGTCCTCTTTTGTAGTCTTAAATTGTCATAACGTCCGGTTTTATACATAATAAAAACAATCTGTAAAATAATGTAGTTTCAGTAAAATTTGATAAGAGTGATTAGGAGTCTAGCACGCATACCACTGCACCAATCTGGTTCATACAGAAAAATTTGTAACTCACATAGTAAACAAAAAGTAGTAAAATGAGTAAATAATTAATAGAGCCAAATTAGCTCTCAAAAAATTGTAGGGCTGAAAAGCCCTTCTGAATAACTTGTGCAAGTTTGAAGTAAATCCATACATATCCATTGAACCGTTTGCAAGTTATCGCGAGACATAGACACAGACAGACAAATGCCATTTCGTCCTACTTCTCGAAACATAGATCTATATTAGATGAACTAAAAAATGTTTAGTTTCAATAAAGAAAAGTAAAATTGAGTTCGAAGTACAAAAAAGTGTAACTTTAAGTTTTATTCTGTACTTTGATATTTTCATTTACTATAAATAATAAATGTTCAATGGTAATATAAAATTTGCATTTTAAATGTCTGATCATTTTCAAACTACCAGACATTTAAAATGCAAATTTTACATTTCAAACGGAAATACATTTTTCAGTAGCGAACACGTCATTTCGAAAAATGACTTGGATCATAATTGATAACTTTCTTACATCATTAAAATTTATACATATAAAAAACAAAAACAAACAATAACCACAAATTAACTAATAATGAACTAACTTTATTAGGACGACCGTAGTTTTAACAAATGGCCAATTCCACTCATCGGTAATTGAGCGAATCGTTAGATTGAGTCAGTGATTGGTTTATGTGTTCCATTCATTTCCAAGCAAATCAAACACGCTCGAAATTATTCCAGTTGAATATTTCCTACAACAATTAATTGTGTTTGCCTCTTTTCGTGTAAATTGAAAACATCTGTTAGTGGCGAACTAATCGAACTAATTAATTTATTCACGAGAGATTAAACTGTATCCTTTTTTATGCAAATAAAAAAACAAAACAACCAAAAACTAACTAAAATGTAATATACAGGGTATGTTGATGACGACTGAAAAACATGCGCTTTGCTTTCTGCAAATTGTGCCAGTAGCAGACTCAACCATCTGAGTCATCCAAATTTCAATTTTCCTCATCATAAAATATATGTTTTTCATTCATGTTTCCATTGAATAATCTGGCTAACTCGGGCTAATCGCACTTTCACACATGCATTTGCTCTGATGTTAAGGATGATTTTTTGGGCATTTTGCAAATGTTACGTATGGGCACATTTGCATTTGATGCTGCTCAATTAATTGTGCACCTTCTCACCAAGTTCATCCGAAAATTGACGCATTGACATGTCCCATGTCCTGGCTATCTGCACAATCCTGCAGACGTTGGGGCTTTTGGATGTCCAGCTGAGGTGTTGGGTGCCACTTTTTTGCCTTTATTCATTATTTATTTAATTTTTTTGAGATGTTATTCACAATGTTTGACAATTTCTGTAATAGACTCGCCTTCGGTTGTCAATCGCCATTTCATTATTTCTATATCATACGAAAAACCTTTATCCCCAGGAATGGTCGGTCTTATTCGCTTCCAACCATGGACTGAGGTTACTTAATACGTTCATCTATGCATATAGTGCATTGGGTTTGCATATGAATACCAGAATCATCCAATAGCCTTTGTCTGTAATCATGCCAAGGGATCGAAACATAGTTATGAGACAGGGCAATTTCACAAAATTGTTTATTATTAACTATATAATTACGAAAAAAAGATTGTTTTTATTTCCAATTTGTGCCTTTTCTATGGGAGCATATATGCACATAAAAATTCACTTAATTTACATGTGTGGTTGTCAGCTTCAAAACTGTGTCAAAAACAAATTTTTGAGATTGACATTATATCGCTTAAAACAGAGGTTACAATTAACTGCTCAATATTAGTTGGCGCTAGTGATTGTCGTTCAATATTAGCTTATAGTCAGAAAAACTTCTGCTTCTGGAGAAAAATTGGAGAAAAACTTCTAGATTTCTTTAAGAGCAACTTGTTTATTTTTAACCGACCGCAAACAGGAGAAGGTTAACAATTCGACGCGTGTGTATTTTTATTTTTGTATGTATATACATATACATCCATCAATCATAAACCGCTGGTCCGATTGGGACTAAAGTTGATGGGATCGATTTGGAATACCTCACAGGTGGTCCTACAAAAATTTGAAACGCCTATGCAAAAATGGGGCGCCACAATCGAGACATAACTGATTTTAAGTATTTCACCAATTACTAATAAACTGCTTGTCTGATTGGGACGAAACTTGAGGGATGGACTTGGAATTCTTGTTCGTGGTCCCACATAATTTTGAAACGCCTATGTCAAAAGGGGGCATCATAATCGAGACAACTGTTGTTACGTAATTTTTAGTGATGAAATGACAATTTGAAAGCAACTTTGATCTGTAGTATATAATCAGTAGTATTTGTAGTTATTTAACTGTATTGGATGTCATGTTGTCACGCCATCAAAGGTTTTTTAATAGAGTAGTGATAGCTCTCAAAAGAAAAAAATAATAATAATTAGCAAATTAAAAAACCGACTTCAAAAGTTCCACAGAAAAGTATAAACTCATTTTATTCCAATACAATTACGGTATACGTTACTCAATCCTATTAAAAATTAGTTTTGATGTTACTTAATATTATGGACTTTATTGATACGAGTTTTTAAGACTTGTACTTTTGAAGTCGACGCAACACATATGCATACAAACGTAAATGAGCAATATGTGTTGCGCCGACTTCAAATGTACAAGTCGAAATACAATAACTAACAATTAATAACTCAAAATGCAAAAACTTATGTATTTATTTCAACTCCTACTACTCAAAAATCACATTATTCATAGTTCTGTTTAATGTCTTTATATTGGTTTGTACCCAATTATTTTATCTCAATAGAAATAAATAAATAAAAGAGAGTCAATAGAAATAAATAAATAAAAGAGAGTAGTGAGTACCGTAAATTAATAATTACAGCACAGTATACACAAAAATCAGCAAATATACAAATACATTTTGTTTCATATAGATAGAGATACACACACATGCATATATATATAA
>JAQIWH010006706.1:0-12447 GCA_034695005.1 Cryptops parisi
AAAACTTGGAACGATTTTGTATTTTATTATGTTTTTATAAATAAAATTAATCTTTCTTTGAGTGTTTGAAGAAAAATAGGTTGGTCAATTTCATGTGGTTATCTTTTTCATTTAATGGCGGGAAATCCCGGGATCCCGGGAATTGACGGATTTTTTCCTGGGATGTCGGGATTTGAAAATTTGCGGGAAATGAGAAGTCCTACTGCCAATACAATTTTAATACCTTAAGTGGTGACAAGGCGGTGAGGGAGCCTGGTTTCATGCCAATACAATTAAAATGTAGATGCGAGCACAGCACAAAATAAGATGATAATTACAAACAAGAAAATGATAAAGATATACATTAGAGTACATTATTAAATGCTTAAATCTGTATGTATACGTTCACATACTATAAGACATTTATATATTATTTTAAAAGTAAATGAAAAGCAAACTATGTCTAATATTATAATGTACAATACCGGCAAAGTCATAGTTAACAAAAATCATATACTTAAATCCAGATATAATAATCATTACATCCACAATTCAAAAAACAAAAAAGAATAAATAATTAAACCCAAAAATTTATACAACAGCGTAAGAAATTACATATAAACATATTGTAATGTCAGGTTAGGTTAGGAGCCAAAAGTAAGACGAGTGTCAAAGAAAATCACAAGGATCTTTTCCGTCGCCCACTTGACCACCGCCCACTTTGAATCGCCCACTTGACCACCGCCCACTTTGAATCGCCCAGTTGTCCGTCGCCCAAGTATCACGTACCGGTTTAGCTAGGGGGGGGGGTTACTTTTAAATGAGATTTTCTGGATTCATTACGTCATTCATCCACCCCATTTTCCTATGAAATATCTCTTTAGTACTTAACAGAATGTACAGTAAATTGGTGGTCACCATTTTATTCGTTCTGACTGGTCGACATTGTAATGATGTGTCAAGGGAGAAAATCTCTAGCAGCATAACTAATTTTTTCATCAGCATAGATCTTTGCAAGTTCACAGCTTATTGTTGTGAATTTTTTAAAGCATTAGCCCCATGGTTGTGGTGCCTTTTTTATGTATTCACTCCTTCTCTTACTTCAAAACCTAGCTATGCCACTGATAATCATTAAATCACTGTATATTGCAAACAAATTTCTTATTGGTTGGGTGCCAAAGTTGTCGCCATGTTTCACATTTAAACGATCAACACAAAAAAAAAGGAATTTAATGTCTATATAATAGTTTTATTTGCCACAACATGAATGCCAAACACTGAGTGTTTTTCATATTTTTCAATGTCTTTTTTTTTATATTTATTTATTATTGAATTAACAAAAACTTAACTTGTTGTTATGTTTTTATTTATATGGTCCATGTTCCAAAAATCATCTTGTAAATGTTTTTGTAGGTAATTCACAGTAATAGTTATTCATGACAGTCCGTCTAATTGGGTGCCAGAAATAAAATAATCTGTAGAGAAATAAGAAAAAAAATTATTCTGTTGTGGTTTCCAGAAATAAATCTATACTTAATCGGTGCCATCATACCCTTCATCGAAATTTAGCTAGACAAGTTGGTCACCAACTCCCTAGTTTCTCAGATTCAGCTGACATTATTTCTAGCAATATTTTTTAAAAAGTTTAAGTTTATTTAAACTGATGATAAATTAAACATAAACAAATGAATAGTGAAAAACTTTATTTTTTCGGATCATTTTTTTAATGTGGCATGGTGCTGTGTTTTTGTTTGATGACTAAATTTTCCGGTTATAACAGGAAAGCACAAATTTTAAAATTTGAAACAAACACGTGGAACAATATTTGTGTTTATTTGCAGTTTGTTTCATGCAATATATATGGAGAAGTTATTGTAACATTAAAACTTCTGAAATAAATTTGTTGTTGATCTTAGAGGTCACCACGTACAGACTGTTATCATTTTAAAGCATTGAAACGATTTTCGCTAACTTTTGTAAAATAAAAACTAAGTTTCGAAAATAACTATCTGCTTTTAAACACTTAGGCCTATTGACCCTAGTCATAACTAATTGGTGCAATATATAAAATTGGCAATGCTCAAAACTGAGTTGTCATATTGAAGGCCATCGAGGTGAATTTTCGATGTTTCAGATTTATGTAATAATATGTCAGCACATGCAATCTGACATGTGTTTGGCACACCATTTGCTGGATAAAACAATATCACATTACATCATTTTTTTTCATGGGCATAAGCTGGTTAATAATAGCACAAATTAAATGTATAATAATAAACTTTGGAATTGATTGAAGTACTGTTTTGGTTTTTAAACTTTTGAGATCATTGGTGACACTGTGCATATAACTCATTTTAATGAAGTTGAAAATATTATTTCATGGCTGGAGTTGACATTGAGCACTATAGGCACAGTTTATAGAATCGGCTTTTTTTTTAGGATTTATGAAAGGAAAAAATTTTTTAAAAATATGATTGTGACTGTGAGATAGAAACATTATACGTATGGTAATGCAAATAAAAATAATGCAAAGTACTTTCCGGTTAGTGCAAGGTTCAGTTTGGTGTTGCTGTTTGCTTGTACTTGGTTATGGGTTTATTTTGCAGGTTTGGTTAGGAAAACAAAACAAAATCATACATTTAATATGTTTCTTTGTTTTTCCTCACCTAACCTGCAAAATGAACCCATAACCAAGTACAAGCAAATACCAACACTAGACTGAACCTTGCAATAACTGGAAAGTACCTAATGCAACACTTGATTTCATACTGTTGAAGTAGAATCGTTTATCTTCGCAGTACTAGCAGATTTATTGCACCTGCTGCCCTTAGCGCAGCTAAGCAATAATGCCCCCCCTTTAATTCTTACCCGGTCACAGGAATTCTCAACTTTTTCCATGCCCTGAACAAAAGTAATACCAGATTAAGAAGTCTAGTTTATAATTTTTGAACCACATACCTTATAAGTTACTGCGGATTGAACAACTTGAACTTTAAAAAGTGGCACTTTCTTGCTTACTCCAATCTGCAGGCTCGCTGTGTGACACACCCCATGAGATTTCATTTTGCAGCCATCCCAGGTTGGGAAGCCCTGTCTTATTCATAGTCCAGGTCTTATTTGCAAAGTGATGATTTGTACTTCTATAACCTTATGAGTTTAAGGAGCTTTAATCTTACATGCCAAGGGACTCTGGACTTGCTTGATTCTCTAAGCTTGTGCTTAATGGTTAACTCATGCTTGTTAGTACACTTCAGAATAGAATTACCTCAGGCCTAGGAACAAAAACTATGTGTTTATGACCTACAAAGTCACCATTTTGTTATTGCAATAAGTTTGTTACAATTTTATATAATTTTATAATACAGGTTAAACAGTTAATTTATATACAAGTAGTTATCAGTTGCATGTTGACACTGACAGACATTGCACAGAATCTATTACAGTGAGTTTTTTCTTTATTTCAGGTACCGGTATTTATTTACTTTTTATTTCTTTATTTTTGCACACTGGTAGATTTAGATTAATTTATTTTTCACAAAACTTTGAAACGAAATGTGCCTTCTTGACAAAGAAAAAAAAATTAACATGTCAGCAATCATCATTTGGTTTTTCTTTGTTCAAGTGCTTGGGAAAATCAAAGCCGGTTCCTTTAAATCCGCCTTAACAGGAATAAGGAGTTTAAATTAGCGCAGGGATTTTTTAAAGATGGTTCAACGAATGATTACATAATCTCTGTACCCTATTTTTAGCTTCAAAACAAACACAGTAGTGTGTAAGCAAAGTAGCAGGTCTTTCTCCAAACTCTTTTAAAAATAGATCATTTCAATTTCTGGATTATGTCAACTTTTAATTTATGTTACAAGTTGGATTTTATTTTTGATTTAGTTGTAATTGTCATCAGACTATGAAATCACATGTTATATCTTGTACAACTAAAAATCACATGTCCATACACATCAGTCAGCAAAAAAATTTCTTATGCAAAGCACGTGAATTAAAGTCATATTCGGCAAGACTTGATGAAAGAAAAATAACAAAATGTCAAGTGATATAGGCATGCATCGTCAATGTACATGGATTAAAATGAAAACCAGGAAGCAAACTTTGGCGGCATAGAGAAAAAAGTTTTATGATTTTCATTCAATTTTGAAAAACAAAACAGTAGGAAGGTGACGTGGTGTCGCTACTTTCTTGGCGGTTTGCCTTCGGTGAAAAGTTGGTGATTAACACTCAACCTTCCCTTTACCTTGTGTTCTTTTTCTGATTTTAACTCTCAAGTACGTGTCATGACCCAGGAAAAAAATAATACTGGCACGAGGCCATGATAACGTCGACAACTGGCTGATGATGCCATCCTCGTCTTCACTGCTACTGAGAAGTCAAATTGAGTTCCTGACTGAGAAGTTCACTGAAAGCCACCTGATTGTGTAGTTGCCGGTATAAAAGCATGGATACACTTTCCTTCTGCCAGTTCAGCAACAGACAGAGACAGCACAAACATAAACGAAGATCACAAGTCTTTGGTTTGTGGTTTCTCAAGTTGTCACAATGCCTTCACCTTCTCGCTGCTCAACCGACACAGCTGTAAGCTGCACTGGTTCCGACCATTTAGTCCATGAGAATCAAATAGTGAGAAGCTATTGTGTCACGGCGAAAGGAATAACACGCCACCCATCTTTGCGTCGTGTGCAACGACATCCTAGCAATGCAAGTGCATTGTCATCCAGTTCAAGCAGTTGCGAATGTAATGAACAAAGACAGAACTCTGGCAGAACCACTACCACACTAGCCTCAACCAAATCGTCCATTGCTTTGTCAAGACATGCACTCAACAACTATACGGTGATGATGCTAGGTGCTCCAGGAGTTGGAAAATCTGCTCTCATTAGCCAATTCCTCACTGAACATTCAGCGGTAGATCCCGATGACCTAACAGGTAAATTAATGTTTACTTTTGTTAACCGCTTGCTGGAGGTGCTGTTTACAGATTTCTTTAGATAACAGAGAACGTGGGCATGGGCTCAAACTTCCTTCTCACCATTTTAACAGTGACATTTTTCTCTAAAATTAAAATACTGGATATTCAATATGTAAAATAGAATAACGCTTATAATACACTTTGATGTTGAGTACCTTTCAAAATTGGGAAAAATATTAGTAATCATCCTATACCTTAGGGGGGGAGGGTATAATATTATCCTGATCTCTAGTACAGATATGGGTCTGTAAACACTCCCTAATGATTCCCTTAGTGGTTCAAGTATTTACTTTTATTTCTACATTAACTTTTCTTTGAATTTTGAAATTCAATGAGCAAATTCATTTTAGCTGTATTTTAAATTTATAAAATAAGTATCCTAAATTTAAAGGTATTGTTGACAGCCATTCACACAGTTGTTATCGAAATCATTTGAAATGTAAATGCCTATTGTCATAAATGCAGACTTACATGCACAGCCATACTAATGTAGGGGCATTTGAGAAAATAAATACTCTCTTCCCTGTAATCCATTAAAACATTTCAAATGAATTTTTGATGTCCCATGTAACATGTCCCATGTATACATCCTGTTGAAAATGGGTGTTTTCAGACGATAATTTCATTATTTTCCATAATATTTTATGAATAAAAGTAGCCTACTGTACAGTAGACGATTATTTATAAACTTGCACGTGAAATAATTGTTAATTATCATTCTTCAAAATCCAACTTTAAGGTCGAATGCAAATAATACGATGTCATTCAATTTCGTCAGCTGAACGCTGGATGGTCATTGGATGATTCAATGAGCAAAGATTTTTGTTTGCTTTTGGCCTAGGTCTATCTATTCTTGTTTCAACCAAATTTCTGACATTCCCTTGCCTACATGTATTGTTCAGATTAAGTATGTAATGTTTGTCGTACCATTATTAATGAATTTGACCATATAATGGATATAGTAAATTAACTTGTACAATGGCCAAAAAGACTGGTTAGTTTAAAAATTTTTTGTTTCTGTTTCAGAGAGTTTAGTTGAAAACAAGAGTGTCTCGGTAATCGTGGATGGAAAAGAAGCAGAACTTGACTTTCTTGAACAACCTGAAGATCAAACAGTAAGTGTATTTACAAGGTTTCTCAATGCATATTAAAATCTGATAAGAAAACAATTTTAATATATGTTTTGATGTTTCTACAGCTTGAAACATTTGTGCAAAACTACGATGCTGATGCTTATGTTATCGTCTACTCAATCACGGATAGAATCAGCTTCTGCAGGGCAGAAACAATCCTTAGTTTTCTTCAGGAATGCACTCTCATCACCGATAAAGCTGTCATCTTGGTTTCCAATAAGACCGATCTAGTCCGGATTCGTGGCGTTAGCCATGAAGGTATGAAACATCACTCTGGTTAAATTCTTTTGAAATCACAAATTCAATATGTAATTTGGATAAAAGATTGTATTTGTAGGCTGAATATTTATTTTTGTTTTTATTGCTTTATAGAGGGCAAATCGGTGGCGAAAAACTACAGCTGTAAGTTCATTGAAACGTCTCAATGGTTGAATCATAACATTGATGAGTTGCTGGTGGGTCTTTGCAGTCAAATTCCTCTGAAACAACAACAGCGAATCAAACGACAGCAGAAAGCTGATAGCATTCATCGATACAAAGGTTCCAGAACATCTTTATATCGCTCCAAAACCATTGTCAGAGATCTCTTCCACAAACTCATTTCTAGGTCCAAGTCTTGTGATAATCTGTTAGTTTTATAGTCAATCGATTGGTTCAATTTTTTGGGGTTTTTGTTGTTGTTGTTTTTTTGATATTATATACAATTACAATCGATTGCCAGAGGTCAGGGATCTGGCAATCAATTTCAACCAGCTGAAAGTGTGCATGTGTAATTATCTCTGAGGACAATTGACATTCAACATCATGCTTCATATAGCTTGACCCTAAGTCAGTTGATGATGCAGTATTTGTCACTTTATTTTAATACTGTACTCTGTGCAATAGAATAAGAACTCCATTCTGTGGTACAGTAAACTAATATTGGTCAGATGTTGTTAAGTTGCACTTTTTATTTGAAGATTTGCAATTTACATCCACTATTGCTATTCTTCATGAAATCATGCTCAACCTTTTTATAATTTCTTTTTCTTCATGTTTGTACTTTTTAACCCATTTTTATGTTCAACTTTTAATACTGAATGATTTATATTGCTTAAATAAAATATTTTATTTATATTGACTTTTTTTATTCAAGTGTTCTGTAATATGTTTTGAACTGTCAATTAATCATAGCATCATGATAAATACTACATGTAGAATTAAATACAATAAAACTTCTATTAAGCGATCATCTTGGAAGGACCACTGAAGAACCACTTTTTTTTATGAAGAGCCACCAATGGCGCTGCAGCTCGAATGTGAAGTGTTCAATCGATCACGGTTTGGTACTTTGATTATTGTGGTAAACATGCACTTTGGGTTTCATGACAGATTACTGGGTTAGGTTAGACCTGGGACAAATGCTCAAGTCGAATCGGACTAACTTAACCCAGTAACCCGTCATCAAAAACACAAAGTGCATGAAAAAATCAAATTTGAATGTTATTGATCTATCCTTACAGCGATTAAGATGGACCATATCCAAGCATCAACTAATTTAGACTGCTAATTATTAACTCTGAGAAATATCAATACTGTATTTATATCAAGTATTTGCTTAATATATCCTTTGTTCTAATATTTAGATCAACTTTTCTTAGCATCGATATTTATATTGATTATATCGATTTTTCTGGTATGGATAAATCCCCCCCCCCCTTTGGCTGAATCCTGCGTACGGCCCTGGCAAATACAGTAAAACCTCACATAATGAGTTTAATGAATGCAGGCACAACCCTTGTTTGAGAAAAACTATGAAAAGTATTTCATCCTATAAAATGTCTAATTGATCCAAAATTCCCTGAATCTCTCATGAGACACTTTCTATAAAATAAAATAATTTTAACTATTGCAGAATGTAGATAATGCAGATGAGTCACGAGTGATTATGTAATAATAGTTTTTAATAAATTGTCAGTGTGTACAATGAATAAGTTTGCACTTAGGCTTATCATTCTATAAACAAGTACCATTGTTAAAGTATGACATGACATGGCATGGTTAAATCTTGCTAATTATACCAACAAAAATACATACAGTGTGGAATGCCACCTCCATTTTGAAGTCCCTTAAAAATGAGATTGAAATAGCTATGTAATCTAAATGCTGAATTATATTGAAAATTCATGATTGCAGAAAAAGGAAAGTTAATGTCACTTGATATCATAATATAACATTCACATTAACAAGCAAGGTCAACACTTTCAGCATAATTTTTAGTTTTGTCATTATTTGGTCTTCACAAATTTTATGCATAACAAAAAACTCATTTATTTCACATTCATGAACATATTTATACAAAAGTATTACTACTTTGTGAAAAATTATAAAGTTTTAAAGTATCTGAACTGTATTGGTCAAATATTTCCGTGAGCCACATTTTGTGACAACAACAACAACTGCTTATCAGATAAGCATTAAGACACTTAAGACATTGTGACACTTCATTTTGTAGATTTTTTTGGCTGCACCTTATATTTGAACATGATATCACTGTCAATAAGGATATTGAGGTTGAGTGGTAAGCTTAAAATGGCAGATATCAAATAAATATGTAACAGCTTTTAATTTAATTGAAAGACCTGGTGTAGAAAAGTGTTAAGTAACATTTTTTCAAATATGACTTAGAACATTTTCGAATATGTTAGGTGCAATTTTACCTTTCTAATGCTTAATTTTTTAGCCAAACATATTAGTGCAAGAAGTGTGAAGTACCCATAGACAGCAAGGCGAATCAAATCTTCAAACGCTTTTTCCTTGATAATTCTGAAAACGTTACTTAACACCCGGCCCTTTAATTTGATTAACTTTATCCCCTTTGATAGATTTGAGATATTCCAGAAACATAAGTGCCAGCAGTAAAGTGCAAGGTAGTACTTGCACCACCTCATGTCTTTAAATTTTGAAGTAAATAATGATTTCAATGAAATAAAGAAGCCAGTTGTAAAAAAAAACTACAGTACAGTAAATTTAAACAAACTAGGATGACAAATATAAGATGATTAGTTAACGTCACAAAGGACGTTTTTGAAATGAATTGCCATTTTTGTTTGAATTGTTTTTTAATGATAAAAAAACAAAACATTAAACTTGAACATGTTTCGAGACGCTCTCATCGTTAGCCAAGTTTGTAGAGTAATGATGACAAAGTGGGTAAAGACAAGGATTAGTCTTTGTGATACACAAACATTTTTGCCAAAAACAAATGTAGTGTGCAATGCACCACTGACCACTTTATGAAAGATTGTGCCTTCACCTCACCTCCTGTCCAGAAATATTTTAAGCATGTGAAATTTAATGTCAACTATGACAATACTTTAATCTAAATCAGCAATTAACACTATAATCAAGAGAGCAAGCCCTTATTGATAAAATTTTGGTGTTATTTTAAATACAATTGTAGTAGGACTCAATGAGTCAATTCCTACTTTTTGTAGCAAAATAAAATGTGCACTATTAAGTCGCTATTAATCTAACACGTTGTGAGCTAAAACGGGTGACAAATTCATTTTAAAGCTAGCTGCCAAGTGTCTCGCTCTGTGTCAGTGTTGTGTTTTTTTTTGTAATGTTGTCATGCGTATAAATACATTTGCTGAATGAAATTCAAGTTTAACTTGTACACGTACACTCGTTTTTCAGATAGTTCGTGAATCATGTTGCATCCATAGCCTGCACAGTAATACTCAAGATGAACAAAATCTCGAAATAGATGTCTTTTTATTCGTTTAACTTTTTAATTTTTTTTTTCAACTAATTCAGAATCACCTATTCAGGGTGGTGCAAAAGTTATATTATATTTGAATCATTATACAGTGGAATCAGTTTATTATGATCACTTAGGGACAAGTGCTATTTGATAACAATAACTGGCTGACAATATCAAACTATACATAGTTACAAGTTACATCGCCATGGTTAAACAATGGATAAAACACATTAAACAGTGTTTTGGGACCGACTGATTATGATAACAATAGCCGATTGGTAACATGATCCGTGATTATAATAGCCGGATTGCACCGTAATAATATTTTTTATTTTTCATTTTTTTGCAAAACAAATTTTTAACTTTTATTTTTTACAGATAAGACTTGAAAACTTTATTATGACAAATTCATAACTAAGTTATGTATTAAGTTGTACAATTTTGTACAACTTGTACAACTTAGTTGTACAATTTTGTACAACGTTAGTATACTGTATAGTATACTAACGTTGTACAAAATTGAATGGAAACCAAATACTGTGCAGTATGCTGTATTATGAAAAATATGTCAAAAAGAGCCTGACAATGTGAGGTTGAAAACGGTTTCAGGTGACAAATTTTCTAATAAGAATCAGTAAAAAATTCTTATTATTATGTAACCTCGTTAAAAAAATTTAATCATTTAATTAAAATTTATTAAAAAAAATATAAAAATAAATTTCAATTATTAACTGAGTTCTTAATAACTATTCAAACACATTGCTATGTTCAGAATTTTTTTATCATAAATGTCTCAACTTTTCTCTGCAAAATAATAATAAAATAAAAAATTAACAAGTAGACGAAAAATAACAACGAATTCAAGCTCTAAGGTGACTTTCGCATCACCCTGTACATTTAAGGTTTACTAGTATCCATTTTACAATATATTAAAATATTAGGTCAACTATTTTCTACAATGTTAAATTTCCTACAATATCCAACTTTCAATACTAAGTTTATGGGTGTAGGCTAGGGGACGCTAAAAAATTCTGATAATAACAAAAGTCCAATAAAAATCCAAGCAACTATGGAAAATCATCATATTTCTCGAGTTATGTCAATTGAGAACATGAAAATGTTGTGTATTTTCCTGTTGATAGTTTAAAATTAATGACACGAAATAACAAAACTACACAAATTAAATTGGTACAGATCATTTAAGGATTTTGTAAAAATGGAAGAAAACACTGGATATTACAAATACAACTCAGAATTCTACATAACTATAAACAGTGAATAATAAATTAATAAATAAAAATAAAACAGTTTAAAAATTGAAATAATATTAAAAATCATAAAACGATATGAAAATTTTAAAACATTAACTACTAAACATGAAAGAATACAATAATGATAAAAATAATTTTCAAAAAAAGTTATTAATAATGACACTGTTATTAATAATAGTCGCAAAATAAAAGCATCTAGAAAAATCTTTGTGATTAACTTTTAGAAAAGTGAGAATCGGAGAGCAGGCTTAGCCCTCCCTAGACGTTGAAGTTAGTTATGCCCATGACTACGTTCGTTCGTATATGTGTTTAGGTTCATCTGCTTAAATCGTACCATGGTTCGTTAAACGGTGACATGCAACTGGTAAACTAAGTAACGGCAAACAGAGCACATGTTAACTGGAGATAGATAGAAGACCATGACTCGATTACTTCTCATTTTTTTCTTTCGGAACTTTTTTTTCGGCACAATATTGGCAACTTTGGTGACTTTCTTTTTTGTTTCATTTGGATAGAAATCAAAATTTACATCATCAAAAACATAAAAAAAAATAAAACAAAACTTGAAAGAGGCCTTTGAAGAGCACAAAAATACATATGGTAAAAGCTTTTGCTAAGTGTGGGAAATGGATGATAAGGAACTATTGTGGATATGGTTTAGCAACACAGAATCAACAAACAAGAAATTCACGATTTAAGCAATTTTATCAATGCAAATAGCTTGTTTTGAAATTTTTTGTTCAAAACGTGCAGCTCTCAGTGAGAATAAGACGTTTACAAGAGATTTCGCTAATATGTGTTGACAGAAACTTTCCCAGATGCTTGTTATCTACGCGTTGTTAATCGTGTTGAATGATATATTGCGTTATGAAAATGATTGCTTAACCTTTGTGGTGTGCTGGGCTTCACATTTAACGCAAGTTTGTAATTATTTTTTGTAGTACTTTAAAATTATTTTTAAAGCCTTTTAATTCAATGTTATTTGATATGATTTCTTACAAACCGGCTTTAGTGATTTTATTTTGGGCTTTGATTCTCGCTAATAGTTATTCATATTTTTTACAACCTTTTATTATATATTAAAATCAAAGATAAATTTAAATTAAAGGAAAATTTCACGTTTATTTTGGGGGAAATAAACGTGTTTTTTTTAATATTTTGTTTTCAGTATTTTTAATATGATTCGGTATTATACACAGGGGCGGAGCGCACCTTCTGGCCAAGGGGGGGGGAGCTTTTTATATTGCTAGATTTTTAATAAGCTTATATATATTTCTTATAATAACGATAAAGCAAAAAGATATACCTTTTTTGAAACGGAATTTCTTTACCACCTTCAAT
>JAQIWH010006707.1:0-12445 GCA_034695005.1 Cryptops parisi
TATTTTTCTTTGTATTTTTTTGTAACTTGCCTCAACCTTTGCTCGTTGTCTTTGGATTGTGTAATTAATGGTTTTAATTGTTTTGCTCTTTTCTTGGTTTCTAAGGGGTTTCACGTTTGGCTTACATTTTTAATTGTGCGCTTTCTGGACATTACGGAATTAATGACATTTTGTTTTTGTTGACAAAATATTTTTTTTTTACGTTTTTGTTTTTAAATGGTACCGAAAAAAATTATTTTATTTAATTATAGAAAAATTATTTTTGTTGTTTTCAAATATTGATAATTTCAATTTTGTTCACATAACTGTAAGGGTTTTTCGTAGTGATCATCAATATTTATTTTTTTTGTTTTAAAAACAAATTTATTTTTTTGTAAATTGTCAATTTTTGACAATTTTATTTATCCTGTTTAAAAAAAAAATATTTTTTAATAAATAATTTAAATAATTTATTTCTATTTTAATGAAAGATTTAATTTTGTTTAAATTATTTTAATCAGTTTTCATAATGGTTACTGTTTGTTGACAGGGTTAAATTTTTGTATTACATTAATTTTATTATTATTATTGTAAATTTTTTTTTCACATTTTAAAAGTTTTGATTCTTTAACTGGTAATATGATAATAGTTTATTTCTGAATTTTTTATAATGATAATTTTTTTTTGGTGCATCTGTTTTGGAATTCAGTTGGCAGACGAAATGGTTTTGGCAATCCCTTTTGGCTTTCCTTTTTCATTTTTTTTTCACTTTGAATGCATTTTTTTTTTCGAAACCACCCCAATTTTTTTATATTCTTGTGACAAGATATCTAGGCGATTTTCGACATCATGGAAATGAGATAAAAAAAAAATAGGTTGGTGACAATGGATTCTTTGTTGAACTTCACATGTAACTTAAGTAATTTTCCCGTACTTTTGAGGTCATCTTTTATTCATGTTTTCTAGATGTTGGATATTTTCTTTATTTCAGCAAAATATAAGGCCGACCATTTTGTCTGAGTTTGTGTATTGCCAGGAAGTTAAACGCCGAGCGTTAAGGCGGAGCTTTTTTGTTTCACGTTGTGTATTGCTGGGAAGCTTGAGTCAATTCATTCGAGGCGGCGCTTCTTGAGTGTATTGCTGGAAAGCTGAACTCGAACGGTTGCGTCTCGATTGGAGCATTTTTATACTACATTATTTGTATTAGCTTCACTTGTGTGTGAGTTGTGAGTTTGTGAGTAAGCGAGCTGGGAATTGAACGTATACTGCTATGAGAATATACTGTATCGCCCAATATACCAAAAAACGCATGAAACGAGAAGCGCCTAATTTTTTCGCATAAATTAATGTCCAATGTAAAAAAAAAAATCGAAACTTGCAGAAATCAAAAATGGAATTAGTCAAAAATCGCATTAAAAAAATATCGAATAAGTTCAAACTTCCATCAATCAAATATCGATTCTCTCAACGATCGTATAAATTTAAATTCGCATAAATGTTTTGTTTATACCATGTAATCTGTTGTAAAATTTTACAATATTTTAGTCTTTAGTCTGGGAAATAATAATAATAATAATAATAATAATAATAATAATAATAATAATAATAATAAACCGAAACGTGCAAAAAAATAAAAAATGGAATTTTAAAAAACACGCAAAAAATTAAATATTGCATAAATTTTAATTCGCATAAATCAAAACATGTAAAATTCAAAAATGGATTTTTTTGCATTATTTGTGCAATACTGTCAATATATTTGTATATGACGGTCTAGAAAGAGTATACTTAATAAAAAAAAACATTTTTAATTATGAAGTACTTGTTATATTGCTAGAAAGCCTAATTAATATTTGGAATAAATATTAATGTGATCGTTCCAAGAAAAAATAAAAATAGTGCAGTCACTACAAACAAAATACGGTAACATTTTTTATTTTCTTCGTGAACATTCATGCGCAAACACTTTTTTTGGTCTTGGTTGTTTGTTTTGTCTTTTCTCTTTATTCGGGACGACATTTTTATCAGTAATCCTGAAGAAACATTTTGATTGGATGTTCACGCTCGATCACGTGAGCTGCTCCAATACATTGCCCGGTTCATTCATTGAACTGTTCTCCAAAAAAGATGGACTGTCAGTTGGAATTTATTGATCACACACACACAACCCCTCATTTTATTTTATTTTTTTTTTAGTAATTTTTTTTCACGCTCTCCATTTTTCTTTTGGTACGGTTTTCCCCTTTTTGCACCTCCATTTATTTTTTAACCCCATTTTTTTTTCTTTGGCAATGTCGTCTGATTTCGATTTATTGATTGTTACGTTTGGCACCGCTTTCCCTAGTTTTTTTAATTAAACTTTTCACCACCAGACCGGGTTCATTGTAGTGTGTTTAGGTTGCCACGACAACGAGCTCGAGCATTCTTCAACTCGCTATCCTATTGGGTCCACTCCAACAAACGAGTTTCAACTTGTCATACACGACAAGAAGAAGAAGAAAAACCACGGGGAGTTTTCTAAATTCGGCTGTAAATTCCAAAATATGTTGAATTAAATAGGCATTTTATTTTTCAACGCGTGCATTTTTTTTTTGGAGACATTTCATTAATGGGAATTAAAATTGTGAACGACTAACAACCAGGTCGGGATTTTGGGTTGTTGTTGCGATGGGTTTTTAAGGTACTTTTTGTTTCACTTCTGGCACTCCTCCAAAGTCGAGTGAATTAACTTAATGGTATCCATTTAAAAAAATGTCAAGAGGCATTTTGTTTTTTCATTATTTCTCTGCCTCGTTTCCCACGAAGTTTACATCCACTCAGAGTACAACTTGTGTTGTTTTTTTGGTCGTCGAAACGATGCATTCCGATTTTCTTTCGTTTCATTGCCAACGTCGAGGAAAAGCTTGTATCGCACTTAAAACTAATGGTGACTTTGAGGAAAGTAGCGATTATAGCATTTCTTACGCATCAATGTTGACGTAATGGTTCTGCTTATATTTGTGTTAAAATGTGAACGATAGGTGTTAACTTAGCGATATTTATTGACGATGGGTGTGGGAAATCAGTGTTATAGCGACCAACATGGCGATATTGGAGAAATGTTGCGACATTAGAGGAACATTGCGGCCAAATTTTTTCGATGTGCGGAGACGTTGTGATATCAAAGAAAGATGACGATGTCAGAAATATATTGGGATTTTAGAGGAACATCGCGATATTACAGAAACACCACGATATTTCCGAATTAGTGCGATATGAGAAACATATCGCAAAGCTATCACGCTTTTGCGAGCACGAGTCAAATTAATTTTCAACGCGTTATATAGAATCAACACAAATCGCGTTATAGCGATATAACATGGTAATGCTGATTGACTCGTGGTGTAACGTAAACAATGCTAAAACTGAAATAATCACGTGATAAAGAATCAACATCTTATAGCGGATGTTTAGGTATGTTTTTATAAGCTTTATATTAGGTTCACTTGTGAGTGAGCTGGGAATTGAACGTTTACTGCCATCTACAGACGTTTGTGATATAGGCTTACTGTATAGTGCAATGGACCAAAAACCGCGTACCAATGTAAAAATCCGCATAAATTGAATCGAAAATTGCAGAAATCTGAATTATTCAAAACTCGCATAAATAAAATATCACATTATTCAAAGATTACATTGATGTAAATTTGCATAAAGCGAAACTATGAAGCTTATTCTTTATTTTTAATGCACTTGTTTTGTTACATACTGTTTATACAAACGCGAAATAATTCCTCGTATAACACTTTATGAGTTTCTAAACCTTGAGCGATACGTGAAGTTTGTAGTGTTTTTGAGAGCGTGATTTTGCAATAAGGTTTAGTACATAGACTACAGAGTAACGTATTGGAATTTGGAAAGGAGCAAAAAAAGTGCTCGAGGAATAACGAACTAAGGCTAAACGAACCTCGTTATAAAGAGTTTATTTATAGTTTATCAACAAAAAAAACCTGCAGTTTCACGATAAATTGAGGTCAAACCCAGTTCATAAAAAAAATGGTCGGTGTCACTGGCAAAACAGTCAACTGGAAAAGACAGCAAAGGTTAAAAAAAATTACCCTCACACACACCAAAAAAACTAGCCTCACGTGCCAGGGGCATATTAAAACAACAAACTTTTTCCCCCAAAAATTTTCCTTTTGCAAGCAGTCATTAGTGACCTGCCATCAATAACCCCCAAAGATGGGGGTAAAACGACGCCCACACTTAATGGACATCGGAGTTTAAGACGAAAATGGAGGTGAAGCAGAAAGCCATTTTCTACCCCCTCTTTTTCTTTACCCCCCATTATTTTATTTTTTCCCCTTTCATCTAAGATGGAGGTGTAGTCTAAGTAGACAAAGGGAATGAGAAAATATAGATATTCCCATTTTTGCACCTCTGTTTTCAATTCCGACCCCTATATGTAGCGGTGGGGTTGTAGTGGTAACAGTGGATGCGTGTCGAGTTGACGATCGACACGCCAATTAGGTCGTCGATGAATTTATTATAGCCATGGTGGTTTATAATTCGTGGGCGGTGCTCTTTGGTTGTATTTTTTTTCATTGAATGTTGGGCTGTCTTTGACTATTTGTCGTGGGTGGGTGTCATCAGAGTTGTTTTGCATGTCAACCACTCGTTTGGAATGAGGGAGAAATTACGGTATTGATTTTTGTACAAACATGCCTAGTGTTCCTTTGACTAATTTTTTGTTTTGGTTTTTCAAGTCTAAAACATGAGTGACTTGGATTTCACGCGTTAGTTTAGTTGGTATTATTGGATTATCGTTAATGTTTTTATGTAATCTAAGCATTTTTATTTTTCGCCCACGTGCTTTCAGTAGTCTACCGAAAATGATTTCAACGCAAACAAGGTATTTTATTACCAACTAACTAATACGTTACAAACATGTTTCGAGATTCAACCCACATCTCCAGTGTGTATTAATGCGTTGCAAGAAGAAACTTTTGTCAAGAAAGTTGTAAATAATAGGAAAAACAATAATGCAGTGCAATTCGGTTATTATGATCACTTTGGGACTACTAGCTTTTTGATGACCATAACCGGTGATAACATTAAACAATTGATAATACATTAAACAGTGTGTTGGTACCGACTGATTATGATACAAATAACCGATTGATGACATCATCCATGATTATAATAACCGGATTCGACTGTCTATTGCGAAACAAATGTTTCCTGAGATTGGGTTTAGGAAACATGTTTGTGTGTGACCAGCATTGGATATCTGACTTTTACCTGATATGTTCACAATGTTCGTAAGTGTTGTTGTTTTTCAGCTGTTGCTGGTTTTAAAAAACGATAATTTATGTATACTGTACAAGCTATAATATTTATTTAACCGGCATGGTTGTTAGTATACCGTGTTTTCAATGTTGGTTTACTATAATACTTATCTAAGCAGCAACATTCTTTTCCGGAAAACTGATGTTACCGTGTTTGCAATGTTCGAAAGAGTGAAGTCGACAATCATTGAGTGTGAAGTTCAGTTTCGGATCGTCGATGGTTCTCGAAAATGGTGTTAAGTACCTTTTGTGAAAAGCTTTGGGAGGATTGTTCTCTTTGGTTAATTCTTAGCGCCAGCAACGATAATCAATAAACGTTATTTTTCGAAAGTCTTTTTAAGAAGACGAAATGCTCGTTGGACGCGGTGCGTTAATGGCAAATAACAATAGCGACGCGATTTAATGGCTCGAGACCAATTTCCGAAATAACGTTGTTCCAAGTTGCAATGGAATCTATTTGGGTTTTTTCTCTATTTTCATAAAATGGCGATGGAAAGGCGTTGTTGCAAAAAGTTCGCAACGCTCGACTTAGCGTATGACAATAGCGCGTTAATTCAACTCAAACATGACGTCATTATTTATTTTTTTTCGTTTTGGAATACAGTTATGGGACCTTAGTTGGAAAGGCTAGGTAGTTGACACGCTTCTTCAAAGTGTGATTGGTAGATGTTGGTAATGGTGGAAGTCAAAATAAGCCAATAAGGAGTGAAAGCCCCCGGCCCCATCTGTGGTCACGAACGACTTCCATCTCGGTCACCCCTTAATGGGGGTTCCTTTTGGCACGTGACTGTCATTCTCACCACCGACTTTAGAAAAGTACACACGCGCTCACTGGTAAGGGTATGGGTAGTGAGGTTTTTTGGAGTACCCTTAAGATTAACTTCTTTACATTTTCTAGAAGCGTGAAACGCGATCGCCGCCATCTTGGTGAGAGAGGGGAAGAAGATTTTTAATGGACCCCCTTTCCCGCATTCTCGAGGGGTTAATCCAACAAGAAAAGGGGGAGTCTTTTTCTTTTACCCCCATCCTAATATCCCTCTCATCTATTTGCTTAAGCACCACTTTCTTTTCTCTCTTGTTGGGCAGCAATGGCGCGTGTAAGGTGGTGTTCCAATCTGTTCTTGACTTTCTTCTTGTTCTTCTTCTTTGGCGTCAGGCGAGCGTGAAAATGAATCCCAAGAACCCAATACCCATAGTTGGTCATTCCGTTAATTGTCCTCAGTGTTAGGTGAGGGGAATACCCTCTCTTCCTCCTATGTGTCACAAGACAAGGAAAACAGACATCCTCTAAGACTTAAGTACAATTTCTTTAATTTAGTACACATTTTTAATGTTTAAATAGACTTTTAAAATGACTTTGTCATGTTACGCGATGAACCAACGCATTATGAGAGGATTTTCTTCTACTGGTTATTGTAAAAAGTAGTGCATAAATTACGGAGATCCTATTAACTATGCCGTATATTTTGCCGATTTTTTGGCATCATTTCTGTAGCATTTCCGTACTAACTACAACTCATTTTTTGCTTCTTTCTTTCTTTGTTGGTTTTGTTTGTTTTAAAATATAAAGATACTTAGCATAGTTGCGTTACAGTAAGGTGATGGCGGATTTTTGACGTCATTTCTGTAACATTTCCGTGCTTTGGACAGGTATTTTTTGTTTGTTTGAACTTGAGGAATAAAGACAAACTTGTTTAACAAATTTAACTTTTAGATTAAGTTTAAATTACTTTTTCATAGACGTTGGTTAGTAAATGTTATAGAAATACATTTTACAAGTTATGACTAGTACATATTTGACGTAAAATTTTCTCAACTTATGTGAGAATATTTTAAATTGTCCTATTACTTGAAGAGCACGGAAATGCTACAAACGATGCCGTATTGACTTTTTTTTTTCCGGCAACGTTGTTGCACCATCTTCGTGTTAGACTTATTTCCGTATCGTACTTTTTTTGTTTGTTTATTTGTAAATTTTTTTTTACTTACATAGTCTATCGAACATGACTCGGAGTACGTGTTTGGAGTTCATTTTTTCCGGTATCCAGTGTTGGGCTTTCATTCACCCAAGGTGTATGGTTTTGTTGTGGATTTTCTCCTCTTCTTTTCATAAACCAACGAGGCATGTCGTCGTTTCGACTGGATTGTCTTACAATTTTCTTTTTCGGTGGTTGGTGTCTTTGTTTTCCCCGTTGCTTCATTGGGATTCGTCTCACGTCGGTTTATCGTTGCCGAGGGCTTTTGGACCGACGTTTCGACGAATTTGTAAGATTTTGGAACGAGATTTCATTTACAGGTGGCGCATCGTTCGTTGAATTTTTTTTCATCGTTTCTTTCATCGGGAACTAACACCTTAAAAAGAAAACCCCACGTGAAGATAGCGTGATTTTTGTAAAATAAAAAAAGAAAAGAAAAGACCCTCAACATGGTGATGATAACGATAAAACATTGGGAGGTCGTTTTTAATTAATGATCGCATCTTTTTCATTATTTTCATACCACAAGGTGTCGGGGTAGAAGTTTTTGGGGCTGGTTGCAAATTAATTTATCTCCATCGAGAATTAATTGGGTGTGAAAATTTGGAACAATAATGAGAATGTCTTGGAAGTAAAGTCGTCCAAGTCGTTTTCGAAAGTGCTAAAGTCTGCAAAGAATGGCACGACAATGTACTTTTGGTGAATGTTTTATGCCTTTCTTTAAAGAATTGCAAAGAAAATTTCAAAGGACATTGCAAAACACTCAACGATTCGGATGGGTTTTTTGGGTTTGTTGAAAAAAGAGGGTTTTTCCAAGTTGTTGTCATTGTCCTGCAAAGAAGTTGACTTCTTTAGCACCGTTGTCATTGGGGCGCTTTCCAAAGTTCCAAGGGGTCTTGTTGAAAAATCCTATTGGAATGGCGCGAAGCCAGATGAAAAGGTCACCTGCCGGTCTATAGGAAGTGTCAAAGGGGGTTCGATATCGATTGGTTTGTTCATCGATTGGCACGCCGAGATTAAGGAGCCGAGTGAAGTTTCTTTAGGGAAACGGCTGCTTTTTTAAATCGATTTATGTCACTCCGACGTTGATATTTTTTCCTTCGTATAACGGAAATTATAGGAAATTTGAATTTTTGTTTGTTTTTTTTTTTTAGTCTCTAAGTTACTATTTTGGAAGCATAAGTAAATGGTTGAGATTATTGCGTTGGATAAATTTCGGGTAAAAATGACAGATGAATGACGACCAAGATTGTAGTGTTGGATTTGACGATCTGTATTAAGATTGAAGTGCAGAGCAAATAGATAGGTTGCTTCTGCGTGTTTCGATTCGGCAAAAGAACGAGACAATTTAATTACACCATGACGGCAATAGGTCGCGTGACAATTTCTGAGTACAGACTTCTTTGGAGCATGAAATTCTCAGCAATGTCTTAGTATTACTAAGTTAGGTTCTGATTTTCTTCGCAATGATTTCGATGTTTTTCAGCAATGTCTTCATATTTCTCAAGAAAGTCGGACATGTTTTATCAATATGCTTAGGTTATTTAACAACGGCTTGAAGGTTTTTTTAGCAATGCCTTAACATTTCTCGGTAATATCTATACCTTATTCAGTAATGTCTCTTGAAATATTTTTAGCAAATGTTTTAATATTTTCCTAGCCTAGCAAATAATAGGCCCCGGGGTGGCCTAGTGATTGGCGCATCCACCCCCGGTACGTAAGTTGGTGAGTTCGCCTCCCACTTGTGCCGTGTGGTTTCAGTTTGGGGTCTGACACCTTGAGGGCAAGTTTTCTCGGGGCGCTCCCGTTTCCTCCTGCATCATAAAACCCTGTTCTATTAGTTTTATCATGGTTTAGGCATTTTTTTTATTGAATTAAGCGGTCCAACTGGACTAACTACACGGAAAAAAAACAACTATTAAGAATAATTAATATGGTTGAACAAACCTTTGTCAAAATCATTGTAAGCAGTAGGTAAGGTATGGTCAGCAGGAATTGCCAATTTTTCGATTTAATAAAGAAAGTTCATAATGACATGACATACCCTAACTGAAGTTGATGCAGTCCGTTAACCACGAATAACTTACCTACTTCTGAAATGCTGCTTCTATGAGTTATTAACCGATGTCTTATTCTCTGTATGCAATATTATATAGTGCAATTTTTTAACATCATTCAGCAATATTTTGAAATTCCGTAGTAATATTATTTGCAAGGTCTTGATATTTCTAAGCGACGAGACGTTTTGATGTTCCTCAGAAATAGCTTAACATTTCTTAGCAATGTCTTAAAATTCCAGTAAAGGAAGTACCATTTTTTTTTTCAGCTTGGACGTTTTTATTGTTTTCTCGTTCTATTTGGTATTCCATTATGAATTTTAATAGGGGTATCCAGCGGTGCTGGATTCAGTGTCGGAAGGAGGGTGCAGTGGAATTTTTATTGCCCATTCGGTTCTCGCCAACCACGCACGTTTCGACTACATCAGGTGTAATTAAGTTGGTTTAATGTGCGTGGAAACGTGTGTGCTGTGACGTGACAGGTGGTCATCTGTGCCGACGATGTTGCGGTTTCCCAATGAAAAAACTTGTGGAAAACAAACAATCGTGACATTCGTTTTGGGAAATCCTTTGTAGTAGTCGTTTGTTATAGTTATGCTTTACTAGCTGGCGGAAATGGTTAGGAACAATGAGGTCAGTAGACTTTTAAAGCTGCGTCATTAAGAGTGATTGCAGTCTTTTTTTTTGGAACGGGTGTGTCCATGAATATTCTAAGTGGCTATTGAACTTCAATTGTGTGAAATCATAATGAACTTAGTGCCATGTGTGAACTTATAACGAAACTTAGCTTAGTTGGTTTTCATAACCGATTATCTGGTAAACATCATGGAGTCGGATTCTTTTTACGATAAAAGAAGGTTGAATAGGCAGTCTTGTTTCGAGAGATGTTTTACTCTTAAACCCTTTGAGAACTGTGATTTACGTACCAGTGTTCATTTCGAATGCGCTTTTCGCCAACAAATCAATATAATTGGTGAAGACATTCATTGACTGCGTCGCCGACAGTTCAAGATTGGATCATTATAATATTTGTGGGTACTGTATCCTAAAGAAATTTGAATATCTTGAAGGTTGCAACGTGGATCGTTTGTGTGTAATTTATTGGAAGGTGCACATTGATCATTTATAGTACAATGAAATTCACGTGAAACGCAAGACAAGCTGAAGAAGGTTGAACTTTATCGCGAAACGTTGAGCACGAGCGAGACACGTTTTTATTTTAGTGTCTCATTAGTCTTTTCCTTATTGTTAACTTGCATCACGTGCACTGGTTAATCTTCTGACGAAGTGCACGTGCTGTAGTGAACGTGAGAATTGCTGAAGAAGGTTGAACGTCTCTCGAAACGTTGTTTAACACGAGCGGATAAGCCGGTCGAACGAAAGCTTTCTTTCCTTTGTTTCCATTATGGAAGAAAATAAAACAAACCGAGTATAGATAGATACTCGATTGTTAGAGACTGAACTTTTCTAACTTTTTTAGATGTTATAGCATCGAGACATCGAAGGCAATTTGAGAGTCATTTCTCTTCCTTTTTTTTCTTCCTGGTGATGTGTGCTCCTGCGCCTTTTGGTGTGGTTTGTTGGGTTGCTAGGCAACGGTTGTTGCTCCTCCGGTAGTCATGGCAACCTTTTCATCCTCCCACCAGACCACATCATCATCAACCCTTTCTGTCTTTCGATACGATTGACCTGACAAAGAGGAACGCGAATACACATGACACCTGAAATTGTATCATCTCTGACCGCTTATCCAATGGGTATCGCGAGACTTGTTTTATTCCTTCCTCCCCTCTTCTTTTCTATTATAAAGATGACACTTCGGAAGTCCTCGGTCTTTTACGAACTCCTTATTCGCCACTATGCGACGAGAGAAATCTTTTGAGCTATAAAATTTCACTATTGTGCGGTGGTGATTTTCGATTTGAGAGAAGTATGCGGGGAACGTAATTCTCGCATAAATCTCTTGTATCCGTAGTGTTTTGAACAATGTTGATCTTTGATAAGAAAAAATATTGATATTATTTTGTGCTCGTGGGTTTTTGTGAGAAATGTATCGTTAGTTTCTCTGTGGGTTGCATTGCGGGAGGGTGGGGGGTAGAAACAGAACAGATGGGAAGTATCGATACTATATTAGGATTTTTAGACAAATACAAGAAAAATATGGATATTTTAAGGGGGTACGATTTTCTTTGGGTTGAGATGAAAATGGTAGATTTGTAGACGGAGATGATAAATTCCAACTGACATAAGCTGACACGTGGATGATGAACGGAGTTAATTTTAGGGAATAATAAGGAAAGGAAAATAAGGAGGAATTTGTTCTTGTGAAGGGAAGTTAATCGTCTTCAGTCGACTCTTAGCGAGGTTGTTATTTTGTGTTGACTTTTTTTTTTTTTGCGTGTGTCTAATCGCGCATGCGCTAATCGTTTACGTCTTCGTCGTCGTTTTCTTAATCGACTTTCTTTCTTGTCGAGGACCTTAATTAAAAACGCATCTTCTTCCTCCTTTTCTATCGTTTTCCATCTTGAAAGGAAAGTTCGATTCTTGCCAAAAACGAGACAAGGATTTGCTTTCACCGAGAAAGTTGTTCCTTTCATAATAGGAGATTCTATCCTGAGGAGAGAAAAAAGTAAATGGTAGATTACTGTTACCTGTCGTCTTGTTCCTAATCAGCCACGGTGACCCATTAGTAAAAGCTAGATTAGCCTCGAACCGGACTCTTTTGTCTCCAGTGACAAATAACATTGATTCTCAGATAGATTGTGTGTGTGTGTTTTAAAAAGTTACTCAATACTGGTTTCATATTTTATTTATTTGTAAAAAAAAAAGGGTTTTATTTTAACTCTGAAGATTGTGTCGACGATACTACCGATAGTTTTCGACATCGCTCTACTCAATAGTTTTAATTTTAATTTTTATTTTTCGTCTCATTGAGACATGAATAATATCAAAATACAACAAACAAATACATAAAAAAAGGAAGAATCATAAGCAATCTTTATTAATGTGGATGTAATAGAAAATATTTCTCAAAAACATCAATAGATCGATTTTATTTATCTTTAAATTGTGTATTTTATATTATTTGTATTTTATATTATATGTA